>JAFEJD010000200.1:9915-20677 GCA_018296065.1 Blastomyces percursus | reverse complement strand
AGCTGTATGCTATCTAGGTATTTCAATTCTTTATTTCAGATGCTAATGTTACCTGTTTAGAACTTTCTGATCTACTATTCAATCTCAACACATTATCTCGACGGAACAACGCTATACAGAACACATTTACATAGGTACTGGGTACTTCAGTGAGCCACCTCTGAACATCAAGACATCATGGCTGACGTGTTGTATATACAGACATTGCTTTCCAAGATTTTCCTCCGAACATCAAACGCCAGAATTGAAGCCATGGGTGGACCTCTTCTTGAATGAATTTGTCCAACAGGCCATTACACTCGAGTATATTGGATGATGTAGGAATGATATATATGATGGACAAGAACCCGATCTCGGGGTGGGCGATTGTTACCTCCGGACTGGCCTTGGAACACTTATGGTTATTACCTCTACATGTAGATAGCAAGGGTTGGACTACGGAGTCGACTGGAAATAGATGCAATGGAATTGAAGGTTTCGGTTTCAATAGTGTTTGATGTGGTTGTGGAGGACAGACATCCATGGATAACTACTCCAAGATTCCAAGGTCCATGGAATCCACCAGACACTCCAAACGTTGTTCAGCATAGAGAACGTTGTTCCATAGACACATTGCTGGCAATCCTGGTTTCCAATTCAATAGAAACATATAACATTTTGTGGAAACATTCTTGAATGAATGATAATGTGGCCAAAGTAAATAGATGTGTTGCCCGCATTGAGAACATAGGGTACGGTTGAGCCACCGTGGCTCAACCGTAATTTCGCTACTTAGGGTACCGGTATGGTAGTATGGACGGTATACCTACTTAGGTAAGTATTCATTCCATACCTAGGCTGGCAGCCACCCAATCAACCGCCTCCATTAGCCGCGCAAACCACTCCACGGGCTGTGTGCAGCGCTTCCGCGGGACCATGGAACCCTGGAATGCCAGATGTGGCACTAGGCTCGCGCTAACGGTGGCCAATCAGGGCCTGTGTGTGTTTCTGGGTAACTGCCCAGGTCGATTAGAGTTTGCCCAGGAGAAGGAGGGGGGGGAGAGGGCGTTTACCTTATTGTTCGCGAATGTTGGAGCACTGGCGGTTGTATGGAGAGAAAGAGGGGGGAAATGGGGTGTGTTGATGGGATGTGATGGGATGTGATGGGGGGTGGTGATGGGTTTAGACAGACATTGAGAGCGCTCAGAGAGAAAGTTTGATTCTGGGGGAGAATTAGGCGGGATTATAGCGTCTTTCAGATAGAAAGCCTTTATCGTGACTCATTTGTGGGAGGGGATATTCAGCACCTAAGAGTGGAAATTGCATTTAGTTGCTGATATCTGTGGATAGGGTGGAGCCCCAACTAACCACTCTCTAGCTGGATGCAGCCTTGATAAATCTGAGGAGAGAGACCCGGAGAATATGTTGGCCTGGATGGATTTCCCATACTTTCTATTAAAGAAATCACTCTGCGCTGCATGTGTCTAGTAGTTGCGAGCATCTTGCTTAGTTACGCTTTCTCAAGTTCCTCATTGTTAAATATCCCCTAGTAATATATAGATAGACCTTTCACTCAGGATCAACCGTGAATCCCCAATTCTGCCATCCTGAACAGATAAGCAGAATGTAGCGCTCCACCCCTCTCTCACCAAGACAACTGCTCCAAAGTCTCGCCACTGCACAGAGTCTTACAAACGGCCTCCTCCTCCTCGGCTTCCGCATCCAGCGTACCCCCCAGCTTCCCATCCCTATCTCTCGCTGCAGCGGGCCACACCTCATGCCCAACATCCTTCTCCATCTGCACATGCGCCATAACAGCCCTCTTAACCAGCTCCTTGACATATGCCACCCCCATCTCATCCCTCGGATGCAACGGCCCGCTCCGATACACGCCCACGTTTAAATTCGCCTGCACAAGAGTGCACAGCACCCGATCCTCCTCCTCGATCTGCTTCATGAACGCGTCCATCTCTGCGAACTCATCGTCCGTGCATCGGGCGTGGCGGTACACTTCGTACTCCATGCGCACGCTCGTGGCGCTCAGGGGCACGCAGCGGGTGAGGTAGAGGTAGACGGTGTTGACCGTGACGGCGGAGCTGGGGAAGAGGTAGGTTGGGGCGACGTTTGAGTTTTTGCCGGTTGCGTATTCGGGTTTCGGGCGGGCGAAGTGGGCGATGAAGCCTTGTTCGGTGGTTACGGTGTAGTTTTGTAGGTCCGTTGTTGCTGCGATGCCCGGGTGGGCGACGGAGCAGTGGTAGCACTGGTGAGTTGGCTTGTGAGCTTTGCTATTTTTCTGTGAGGCGCAATTTGCTTTAACTAATGAGGGAAGGAGGCATATGTATGTGAAAATGACACTGTAACATACCTCGTTATAGTTATCAACCATAGCCTTCCAATTATATTTCGCCTCGAAACTCCACGAATGGTCATACGAATACTTCTCCATCTCGAAATCCCCAAGTCTTTCTTGAACATCGGCTGTCCCACATTGCTCGTCCCATGATACGGACGGAATTTCCTTTGCGTCTAGGTTCACCCAGACGAAGCCACATCGGTCGACATGGAGGTGAATAGGGAATAGAGAATAGTCTTCCGCATTAAAGCCTGCTAGATCTTGGAATCTGGGAGCTTTGGCCAGTTTGCCATTCAAGCCGTAGGACCAGCCTTGTTTGTATTTTTCAGTTCCGGGGGCATATATATATTGTAGATTAAGAAGAGGTAGGAAATAGATATTATTGTTGCCATCATTCCTACACATAGTGGGACGGCGAACCGGGGGAGGGAGGACGTGAATTTAAAGCACGTTAAAACTTACCGTGATATCCACATGAAAGAATCTTCTTACTCTTCCCAGACTTCTCCTTTACAACGGGAAACGCCCTGTGCCGACAGACATTGTGGAACGCTCTCAGCTTGCCCGTACGATCTTTAATGATGAAAAACGCATATCCGGCCATTTCAAAACTGGCGAAATCCCCTGAATTGGCGAAGCGGTTTGCATGAGTAATCTGCAGCCATTTCTGAGAGAATATTGCACGACGTTCCGCTTCGTAGAGCTGCGGTGAATGGTACCATGAAGCCGGGAGGGTTTGAGTGAGTGCCCTTTCTACCTTACTTGCCTCTGAGGACATGATGTGAGTGAGGTCTTCTTGCAGTTTAAATCTCCCTAGTTTGAAATAGGGTCAATACGCAGACTTTCACGGTGCTGGTGTTTCCGCAGCTGTTGAGACGTTTTTTGGTAGATGCGACAGTCGTATCTGACGAGGGGTATGCTGCAGATAGTCAGTTATTTGGCCAATGTGTCTGCCCAATCAGTTCAAAGCCCTTTTGTTTCTATTTTGACGATAACATGAACTGATGTGGATACCCCGCCTGTCGATTCGATTTGAAGTTTTTGAAAAAACGGAGGATATATCTGTAGCTTGCGCACAATATATTTGCCAAAACATATACTGATAAATCTATAGATCAGTCATGCTCACTCTTAGAAAGAAGCCACAGCAAGAAGAGAAGCAATCCTCATGAGATTCTTTCATGTTTCAGCTGCCTCCCAAATTGATTGACAAGGGCTAATTCAGTGTCTTCAGATATCACGGGGGCAAATCGATTTTATTGCTCATTGGGATGCGAGGATATTCCGAATCATGCCCATATGCTTGTCAGGGGGTTTCCCATATGGGCATTTCAACAAAAAGCCAGGTCGAGATTTGAACCGGGTGCATTCTACATTGACAAACACGCTTACGAGTCAAGCTTGAAGTCCAGCCAATGAAAGGCCATCGAAGGAGGAGTCCATTGAGAGGAGGACATCTGTTTCAAGACGGTGATCATGGCCTTGCCGTAACTACATACGAGCTCAGGAGAGAACACAAAAACCAGCCAGGAGTTCACACATATCAGCTCAGCTATCACAACAGGAACCAGGGGTTGTGAGATAGCAGATCCCAAGTAATGGTTCAGGCCAGGCTCGGACGGATGCATTCGTATTCGAGGCTCAGATCCGATCGTCGGTGCTTGGTGTAATTGATTTCCGAAACACCCACGCTTATTTGATGAGAAACCCTGCTTGAAACATCATGCTAAACGAGCATAATCAACCCTGCCCATGGTTACGCTGGACACGTTCCAGGGACGCATCTCAAACGCGCGACGAGAGCTCAAGCAAGTATGTAGAAAACTCGTTAGATAGCCGACTGGAATGTGATAAGGTTGCTTAAAGCCGCCCTAGTGCCTGCAACTGGCTTTCCGATCAGGTTTTTTGCACTGTAATACTAGTGGCCGCATCCGTGGATCCCAGAATCCCAGTTAAAGGTGGAATTAGCTCCGGCAGCGATGGTGAGAGGAAGATATGTATGTAGGGAGAGCGAGATGCAGATGCAGTGAAGGTGAGAGGTCCAAAGCCCGGCTTAGCACCGCCTATGTCGAGTTCGCTAATGTTGGTTGTAACTTACAACCTCCAGGCAGGACCAGAATCTTGGCCCTATCGCCGCTGATACGTGGAACCAGAAAATAATGCACGCTTTCAGCCCGCACTCACCGCTGATAGCGGCTTGCTCAACAAACCACGGTGGTAGATAAAAGTAGCCTGGCTGAGAAGAACCTTGGAAAGCAAAACAACCCCCTTTCTGTCTGCCACGTTCAGGGTACTCCGTACAGACAGGTAAGTTAATATATTATTTTTCTTTGTCGCGAGAATGTTTGACCGTCGTCGATCTGATCCCTCTTTCCTGGAAACACAGCAAACATCCTCTTGCCTCTGAATAAGAGACTTGATCCTTGAAGGCCCGGAAGGGGCTCTTATTGACCGTCGCCAGTGGCTTTTCCTCTATGGATCTACGGATCGACGTTGATGCTGTTCAGCCTACAGGGCCATTCACACTGACCTCAGTGGCATCCTCACTCGAAGCTTTTATTGTCACTGGATACGGGCCTGTGATAAGCTTTTCTTTGATGTCTGTGTGTTTACATAGCCTCGCAGGGCGGTAGCCAGCTGCCCATGGCATTTGTTGGAAATTGAAGGATGCTTATCACGAGCTGCAACGCGGCGACAATACTCCCTTCGCCGAAATTGGAGCAAAGAGAGGTGGTCTTCTCAGTCTCCGCGTCTTAGCTGTTAGAAATCGGAAACGGAAAACTGGATTTCTGGACTCTCAGAAAGAAAAACAAAACTACAATCCGAAAATCAGGGTTCAAAAATATATACGAAGCATTTATTCATTAACTATTTAACGTTTATTGTTGTGATGAAGCTGCATGATGCAGATGATCAGCACCGCCACAAAGTTGGTCATTGCTCACCCTTTGTTCCCCCTCTTTATCAAACCGCACTTCATACCCAATCGTCTGCACGATCGCATTGTTGTGATCTGTCGTATGTTCTTGCTCTTGGTCTGGCTCGCCCTGTTTTGTCGTCTCGGCCTTTTTCTCGGCTCTTCCGCTGTACAGGCTTTTGCCATCATTATTATTATGATTTGGATGCCCGCGCCTCCCTCGCAGGATGGCATTCATGTATCCTTTCCGAGTTCTGTTCCCCCTCTTCTCACCAGCATGCAGGGCATCGCTACGATTTTCGTCGATCGTGCCCACGCCATACATATTTGTCATGGCTTCCCTTGGTTGTGCCGTCGTCTTCAACCCTGAATTATTGGCCTGGCTGGCAGTTGCAGAGTGTGACCCACCGGAAATGGACAGTTCAAAAAATTCAGTCACCCTGCCGGCCATCAGCCCTGTTTGGAGGTCTGCCATGACACGTTTCAGGCTCGGGATGCAGGCTGTAATTATTGATATACTGAGCGTTGCTTGGGCCCAGATTGTAGGGTGCACAGCATACCATGTTTTGTCGGGGGGCTTTGCATCGAAATACTGGTTTTGTGACGTTATGCAGAATATCGTGAAAATAGGGACACTAGCAAGTAAGAAAAAAAAATGTAAGTATGTGGTCAAAGCAAGGGGGAGCTAGCTAGTTATCATGGGAGAGCATTTCTTTTGGGCTTCCCTTACAGTATCCGTATGCAGAAAAAGCTCACGATCGTTAGTCGTTTCCGGGTGGGAAGTTGGACCTGAAATACCAGAAAGAACGGCAAGATGACAAGAGCAACGTCGGTAATAATGCTCAACGCACCAAGCCCGATGTAGAGAGCCTGTCGGTTTACACACCTTCCTTCACTGAAATCCCAAGGCCGTGGGGTGTCGCATTGCGCTGCTAAAGCAACGACGCCAGCTATACCCCAGGCTGCGATAGCTCCAAGGAGGCTGCGACATGCATATAGGACAGCGCTCAGTGGTTTGATGCGAATAATCAGTAAAGTCAAGGCGGCTTTTGAACAAGCTAGGGATGCGAGAGCAAGGATTTGGCTAGCGTAGAAGAACTACCTCCATCAAGTAAGCCTTGAACCATCCAAGAATCGGTATGAAAAAATATAAAATAAAATAAAAATAAAAAGTAAAAAGTAAAAAAGGTAGAGCAGCACACACCTTAGAAAACGACTGGAATAATTTCTCGCTCAGGGCGTCGCGATGCCGACCGAGGCCGTTTGAGCAAGCAAAGTTTATACATACGGTTTCGACAAACATCAGTATCTAGGAGCAAGTCAGCAAAAAAATGCTTCGGAGGAGTGGACTAAATCAGGAGAAATAACCGTAGCTAAAGAGAGTAACATGTCACATAAAATCAGTTTACGAAGAACTCTTGCGCGCGATATCAGAGTCACGAGCACCACGATAACGGTCAGAATAAGGAGGAGACAACTGGACATGATAACCCAGGCGCCATGGTCGTGAGGAGTAACTTTCAAGAAAGGCGGACTAAGAACCTCCTCTTGCTGCTCCATATCGAACGACCCATCAGCATATCAAGGTGGGGATTCTCTTCTCGACGCTAGGGAAATATGTAAACGGCGGAGATAGTATGGCTTCATGAGCGAACGAAGTTCTAAGTATCTCCAAAATCCCGCAACAGACAAGTTGTCTTATATATATATATATATATAATTGTTTATTTATCATCGCACAAACAAGGCTGATGATGTGCCGCCGGACTGGGCGTCGAAAAAAGGGATCGGTATTTGTATTTGGGGTTATTATTAGGAGCGAGCATCCCATCGCAATCGCACAGCACGCACGCATCCACACCGCGCCCAAGAAGATCACGCAGCCCAGCCCGAACCATCCGGTATGGCATGCCAGTGCGGACTGCGGAGTACCCATGCGAGGATCACTCTATCTCTCTCAATCTTTTCCCCAAACAAAAAAGGAAAAAGGAAAAAAAGAAAATAACACGGTCACCAGCTGGATCAGCAGCGTACAGCTGGGGGAAATCATGGTTCTGAGGCTTGACGGCGGGCGCTGAATGGACGGCCGAAAAGCTGGACTGTCGCACACATCAGACTCTCTGGGCTCTGGACAGCCATTGGACGGGGATATGGAGGTCTTCATTGTCGGAACTGCTGCTTGGTGATGGCTCTTCTTGTACGCCCTCAAACGATCCCAATGCAATGCGCCGGAGAAACAGGCTGGGAGAGGAACTCCCGGACCCGAAACTTTTCTTTTGTTTGTGGTTTGCGGTGAGACTTGCGGTTCTGGCCAAGGACCAAATAATGAAATATAATGATGCTTTTTCTAGTTGCTAGTTGCTGGTTGCTGGTCAGTTGGGTGTGGAATTTGGCTGGGAGCTGGAAGGGGGAAAAAAGCCAGAAAAGACCGAAAAAAAAAAGAAAAAGAAAAAGAAAAGAACCAAAATACATAACAATCAAGCAGGACGTTTTACTTTTTTTCCTTGTTTAAATCACAAGTTTCTGATGGGGACAGACGGTTCTCGTCCCCAAGTATCATGCATCGTTTACCGTGTATCCGCGCAATGAGGACTGCTGTTATCTGACCCATTCGAAACTCCCCGCAGCCGTACACCCATCCTATCCCATCCCATCCCACCCGAGACAAGGAAAAGGACGAGGACAAGGGCGAGGACGGGATCTTGATTGTGCGCTGCTTTGGTTGCAAGCAAGCAGGCAGCGTGCGTGTGTTGCAGAGGGCCGCACAAGGGCGGTACCTGTTTGACTCGTTCTGTCTTTTGTTTCTTTATTGTCTCTTGTTGCATGCACATAAAACACCTCGATTATGCCAGGTTGCTTGCTCCCAACGGTTAACAACCACACGATCGAAGGTGTCTCGGTTGCCAACGAAGGTGTATCTGAGCAGCTGAGGGATGCTGCCCACCTCTTTCTGTCTATCCTAGAACCAGACGCGCGCCTGGCTGTGTCCTGTTATCATCTGCCTGCCCCCCGATATCCCACTCAGTTGCAAGCATAAAACTCATAATCAAGAGCATTGTCAGCGGCCAATTGAAGTGCCCTAGGCGTCAAGAAATGGAGGATCACGAACTGGAACTCCGTAGCAAGAGGAATGCCACCATGGCCCATGAGGACAGTGGTGACTCGATATCGGAATCCTCTCATGGCCGCAAGGACGGCATCCATCCCCCCTCTACTCGGACCAGGACCAGGACAAGAACCGCTGGCGATACTGTTAGAGCTCAGGTGAGAGTAAAGGTATGTGTAGCTTATCCGTTTTTTAGTTTTTTTCTTTTTCTTTGTTGGGGGATTAACTGGGCTGGTTATGCGCGAAAGTTTCTACTGCTAACATTGAAAATGGAAAATAGAAACTCTTTAATTTCACCCAGATCTTCTTCTTCGCCCTTACGTTCATGTCAAGCTGGGAGACCATGGCATTGTACGTTTTTGCGAGTCCAGCAACAGCTAGCGAGCCCCTTGATCACCTGCCCCACTTCCACGGTTGTAGATATGTATATCTTTGCTAGAACCTGGCTGACCCAAATTGAATTGGCAAGGTATCTCACAGGCTCTTTTACAAACGGTGGCCCTCGAGCTCTTTCATGGGGTATTGTCGTTGTTGTTTGCGGAGCTCTCGCGCAGTCTGCTTCTTTGGCGGAAATGGCCTCAATGCAGCCCATTGCCGGTGCGCAATATCACTGGACACACCATCTGGCCCCGCATAGTCAGAAAAGATTCATCACCTGGATGCAGGGTTGGATAACTTGGTTTGCCTGGGTGTCTCTGCTCGCCGGCGTCGCAAATACCACCGCGAACATGCTTCAGGGGATTGTGGCGACCAATTACCCGGACTATCACCCAGAAAGATGGCATCTAACTCTATTTATCTTTGCGATGCTCATTTTCGAGGGTTTGATGAATATGTATGCTTTCTGGGTTATCCCCTGGATCGAATTGCTGGCTGGAATTCTGCACGTATCGCTGTTCATTGTCTTCGTCTCTATCCTGGTTGCGATGGGTTCCCGCCATTCCGCAAGATTCGTCTTTCTAGAGGGACAATCTACTTCGGGGTGGAGTAACGGATTCATATCGTGGAATCTGGGCTTGTTGACTCCTACTTGGGGATTCGTTGGTCCGTTTTCTGATTTCTTATGCGCATTTTCAGTAAATCCATTCCTCCCCCTGGCTGTACTTTATGAGCTTGCATTGTTGCATTTGCCCCTTTTTACACACTACTTTGAAAACGAACTTCATCCTACTAACAAATCCTAAAAAGGTTTTGATGGAGCTGTCCATATGAGCGAAGAAGTCCGCCGTGCGAAAAAAGCCGTGCCTAGATCCATGTTCTGGACCGTTGCAATCAACGGCGTCTTTGCCTACGCCATCATCCTGACCATTTTATTCACAATGGGCTCTATAGAGGAGGCGCTCGCCGCGGCTTCGCCCATTATACAGATTTGTCAACAAGCTACCGGGTCAACCAGTGCGGCCACGGCTATGGTTTGCGGTCTCCTCATCGTCTCACTTGCTGTGAACCTTGCTAGTATCGCATCCACATCCCGTCTTACCTGGGCATGGTCTCGCGATGGCGGACTTCCAGCTTGGTTTTCATATGTGAGCTATTACATGCTATTTCCCCATAAACTTGAGCCCTACCACTTTTTTTTTTCTTTGCCCTCCAAACATCATTGTCTAAACTACCAATACAGATCGACCGAAAACACTCCGTCCCCGTCCGCGCCGTCTGGCTCCCGATAGTAATTGTCATGATCCTCTCCTGCCTCAACATCGCCAGCAGCGCCGCCTTCGGCGCCTTCATCGCCCTCTCCTCCATAGGCCTCTTTGCCTCCTACATAATCGCCATTAGCTGCATGGTGCACGCCCGATTCCACCGGGAGAATTTGCAATTCGGCGACTGGACCATGGGCCGTCTGGGACTGCCCGTCAACATCTTTGCGCTGGCATATACATGTTATGTGACGATATGGCTACCGTTTCCGAACTACCTACCCGTGAGCGGGATGAATATGAACTACGCGTTGCCGATATTTGGGGCAAGCACACTGTTTGCGCTTTCGTACTGGTTTCTTAGTGCCAGGAAGAATTGGCGCGGTTTGAATAAGGATGTTATTCGGCTGGTTGTGGAAGGGGGGGAGTTGTCGCTGAAGTGAAAAGGGATGCATGGATGGGGAATTTGATTCTGCTTATTGCTCCTCCTGGGAAATGGAGGTGGGAAAGGAAGAACATCATGTATCACATCGGCTTTTTTTTTTCTCAAGAAAATACTTTTTGTACGTTTCAGATACGTGGGTAATTGCTTATCGGGCGGCTCCTTGGTTGTTGATGACATGACAGTCATGCGCTGTTGGGGAGGGGATGAAAGGTGATATCAAAAAAGAAAAGAGGGGGAGAAGGTCAATAGTTAACGTTATACTATAACTAACCACGTAACTAACAATAGGAAGGAAGTGGCTTTCTTTTTTCTTTTTTCTTTT
>JAFEJD010000199.1:0-11320 GCA_018296065.1 Blastomyces percursus | reverse complement strand
AAAAATAAAAATGAAAAAAATAAAAAAAAGGGAAGAACATGCGAGTGGTGGGAATCTTCCTTAGCAACGAAAAAAATCCCTTCCCCTTCCAATGTAACACGTAACATGATGGCGGCGGCTATTCGTTTTATCCATTTCCGCAAACTCAATAGTCAACTTTCATCATCCGGCCCGCTCACCGTATGCTAGATAGCGTATCAACGTTATGAAGCCTTCGTGTCAGCAGCGTCGGAAGAAGTGTCCGCAAACTCGACAAGAGCGGTTCCGGCTTTGCATATATCCTAGTAATACCACGCAATGCGTTAGTGAGGGGAAGTAAAAGAAAAAGAAAGAAAGAGAGAAAGAGAGAAGAAAAAAGTAAAGAAGAGAAAAGGAAACAGTCTAAACCTACCCCGGCTTTATGCACAACCTTCTCAATCTTCCCGTCCTGCGGACTTCGAATCACAGTCTCCATCTTCATACTCTCAATTACCACAAGCGGCTGGTCCTTGACTACCGTCGCCCCCTCCACAACCTCCACCCGCAAGACCTTGCACGGCATCGGCGCAAGGACGCTGTTCGCCGTATCCTTAATCCCCAGCGCCTTCTCCATCCATTTCGCCCGTGGGATCTTGAACCGGTACTGTCTCCCCCGCTGGAACGCGGTGATCGTATCCTCGTCGCGGACTACCGTCGTGTCCAGCCGTGTGTGTGGGAAGAAAGAAGTGACCACGTTGGACTCCTGCTGGCGCTGATGCTGGACTTTGACGTTCCGGAAAGTAGTGCCGTTCACGACGACATTGAATGTTGCCTCGCCGGTTTGCTGTACTTGGACGTTGAAGGGCGCTGCTGCGCTGCCGGATGCCTCTGATGAGGGGTTCTGCGCGGTAGCTTCTGCGAACGCGAATTGTCGCTCTTGATATGCCGGGCTGAATCCTACTGTTGCGCCTGCTGGGCCGCTCGATTTTGACTCGCTGAGTAGGCAGGACAATGCAACCTGGGCCAGAACTTCATTCTCCACGGGTTCCTTTGCGAATAGTTCTGCCTTGTGTTTGTCGATGTAGCCTGTTTCAACATTGCCAGAGACAAAGCCTGGGCTCTTGCATACCCGTTTCAGGAATTCGATGTTTGTGATTGGTCCCGCCACTTCATACTCTTCCAGCGCCATCGACAGATTCCGTAGAGCTTCCGTCCGATTCGCACCTCTGACGATCAGCTTCGAGATCATAGGGTCGTAATGCGAAGATACTTCATCTCCAGCAACGAAACCAGCGTCAATCCGCACGTCCTCTGAAGCTACAGGAGTGCGAACATGCAACAGACGGCCTGAATCCGGGACAAACCCTTGATCAGGGTTCTCAGCGTAAATACGCGCTTCGATGGCGTGACCCTTCGTAGCCATAATAGCCTCAATCTCATCCTGCGTCAGAGGCAACGGGGCACCCTCCGCAACCAGAATCTGCCAATGGACCAGATCCTGGCCCGTAACCATTTCCGTAACCGGATGCTCGACCTGTAACCGGGTGTTCATCTCCATGAAGAAAAACTCGCCCGTGTCATTATCGAAAATGAATTCCACGGTTCCCGCCCCCTCGTAGCCGACAGCCAACGCCGCAGCCCGCGCTTTATCCCAAATATCCTTCCGCGTCGCCTCAGGAAGATGCGGGGCGGGGGATTCTTCAAGGATCTTCTGGTGACGGCGCTGGATGCTGCAATCTCTCTCGCCCAACGCAACACAGTTCCCATGCTTATCCGCAAATACCTGCACCTCGATATGTCGCGGGGTCGTAATATACTTCTCAACCAGCATCGTGTCGTCGCCGAAGGAGTTCATCGCCTCTGACTTGGCTGAGATAAGCTGGTCGCGGAATGTCTCTTTGGAGCTGGCGATCCGCATGCCCTTGCCACCACCTCCCTTCACGGCTTTGATGAGGACTGGGAACTTAATCTTCTCCGCCTCCGCTTCGAGGAAATCCATATTTTGGTTCTCGCCGTGGTAACCAGGCACACAGGGGACGCCTGCTGCAGTCATGATCTCTTTTGATCGACTATGCGTCCAGAGAATAAGCACGTAGCCCATGGGGGGTGAATATATATTATGCATATGCCACATACCTCTTATCACCCATAGCCTCGATAGCCTTTGGTGGTGGGCCAATGAAAACCAGACCTGCCTGAGTGCATTTCTGCGCGAATGCAGAGTTCTCACTCAACTAGAATTTTTGAAACCGTGTCGTCAGTCTAACAACTATAAAAGCTTTTAAAATCCAACGCCCCACTGAGCAAAACATATAAAAAGGTAACAGGTCAAAGATTGAAGATAAGAAAGAAATTAACTACTCACAAACCCATAACCCGGATGTATGCCCTGGCAGCCCTCCTTCTTCGCAATCTCAATTATCCGATCTCCATCGAGATACGCAGAGGTCTCGCCCAGATTGAACGCGAACGGGGAGCTGAGGGCGTGTTGGGCCCGCGCATCCGGGTCCGTGTAGAGTGTCGTTACTCGAATGCCATGTTGTGAAGCTGTTCGCCCTACTCGTCTTTAACCAAAAAACAGAATGTATGTCAGCCTGGGTTCCCAAGAAGATATGTATGTATATGTATACACAGATTCAACTCACAGCGCGATCTCGCCGCGATTGGCGATGAGGATGGAATTAAGCGCTTTGTTCTCGGGGCCATTCGACAGCGAGGAGTTGGCACGGACTGCTGCTGCTGTTGGTTTCAGGATAGCCGCCCTTGTCCCCAGGCGGGAGGTGGTGGAGGGGAGTCGAGAGATGAACGACATTCGGGCTGGTGTTCTCATGGAATAGGATATATCAATCAAATGTGCCCGCCCCGGTTCTATAGCTATTAGGAAATAAGAAAGGAAACTTATGAAGGTATCAAAGGAATCGTTATGAAGAAGGTCGTGATGATCAATTGCGCAACATGAAGAAATAAAAAATATCAGAGTTAAGTTCTCACAGCTCCGCACACCGTCAGATTAGATCATATGGGGACGTTTGCTTGATGTTCAACCCCGGACTCAAGTTAGGAAAAGGACTAAAAAAAAAAAAAGAAGTTGGTGAAAAAAAATCGTGATCCCGCTCCAGCTGTGACGCCGACGATTTGTTGTTTTTGCCGATGGAAAGCGCTGAATTGGCGCGGGAGCAGAGAAAGGGATTGGGGGAATGGGGAAGGTTAGCCGATTCCGAGATTTCCCCGGGCCTAAGCTGGATTATGGGCCCCGTGACTCGGCAATGGGCTGGCGGGGGCCAAGAATTCTGAGCCGTGGACATCTGGAGAGATAGAAAAACACGATGGTCAGATCTCCACCAGACGAGGGGCGGGGTGATAAGGACTGCTGTGTCTCGTTTAATTGGTTAGGAGGGAGATGAGGATGCGGAGGCTGTTTCGAAACATGGCGATTCCGTTCAATCACCTCTTCCGTTGCTCCGTGCTGAAGCTGCTGCTGTTGCGTTATCTAGCTTGCTCCCAATGGAAGTGAACGAATAGGCCGAAGGAACATTCACGGGGTAAAGGCTGTTGCTGTGTTGATCCACATCGGATTTTCATTTTTAACTGTGCATTGTTGTAGATAACAAAACAAGGAAGTAACTACGTAAACAACAAAAGCCCGATAGTTACCCGACGTATGTATCTCCCGCCTTGTTTATCACATGGGAACAGAAAATCGCGAAATTCGCATCAAGGGACAAGTGTCCCCCAGAAAATAGAATAGCTGTACTCAAATCATACCCACCGCCATACGCCATGGAATAGGACCAAAAACAAGAGAATCCCAATCAATTTGTCCAATCCCAGTTCCACCAAATCCATTCACATTTGTATCCCCTTGCTCTTACTTCTTCCTCTCTCTCAAAGACCTTCGTGTCCTAGTAGTAGGTATCCGCACCTCTTTCTTACTCATGCCATTATCACGACCATCACCGTCATCGTCATTGTCATTGTCTAGCTTCAGCCTGGTCGCAACTCGCTTCGATCTCGTCTTCCCACCGTGTTGGTCTCCATCAGCGCTATCGGGAGGACTAGACGCTTTTCGTTTCCGACCTTGGCGATGACAACTGCCGGGTGAGCTGCCCACTCCGGCTAAAGGTATATTATCAGCACTGTCAACTTCGGCATAGTTATCTTGTAGCAAAGCACCGGGTTCCATTGCATCTTTCCCGTTGTGCAAGATTGAGATTGTCGGTTGTGTTGCTATGGTTGTCGTCGTTGTCGCCGATGTTGTTATTATGTTGGGGCCGGTGGAAAGATGGCCGGAACGCTGCTGCTTGGAGCCCGCTGTTGATGGGGACGGTGATATCAACGCTGGAGCGAGTTCTACGACATCCTCCTGCGCTGAGGCGGACATGACGGATTTGAGATGTGAACCGATGCGTCTATTGTTGCCCTTGTCATTGGTATTATGGGTACTACGGGAAGCCCCCGTCGTTGTCTTCCGTGATTTCTCATAAATATCCTGCTGGGTTTCGGACAGGGAAAACGGAGGCGGGGTTTTATATCCTCTATCGTCCTCGTCATCTTCACCACCATCTCCATCTCCTGCAGAATCTGAGCCCCCTCCACCATTCCATTCGCTATCGAATATAGACGCGTTAACAACCCCGCCAATTCTGGCACCCAAACTCCGCTTCTCTGTTGTCTTCCTGAGGCGCCCTGACTGTTTCCTAATAGCGGCAGACTTCGAGAACGTCGATGCCTGAGGCGAGACACGAGAAGATGGAGGAGGAGAAGAAGCAGACTTCTGAAGCCTATGATCTCTTTTCGGCTGCGAATCCTTAAATATCTCCCGCCAATTCTTCAACAGCGCCACCTTCTCACCATGTCCCGGCTCATACAGCTCACCCTGGTCAACCAGGTAGCCGGAGGGCCGCCAAAGTATACGGCAGAAGGAATCGGAAGTGTCCTCCTCCTCATTAATGCTATCACCATTACCGTCGTGCATCTTGTTATTCGTTACCTTCTTCTGTTTCCTTCCCCGCATGCCTGTGGGGGATGTCGCAGTTGATTTAAGGCTGTGCTCGTGCAGAACGGACAGGTCGTCGTCGAAGTACTCGTCCGTGTAGTAATCCCAGTCCGACGCGCTGTCAATTGCATCGTATGCGCCCTGGTCTATATAGACGGGCGAATGCATTGTGCCTTCTGCTAGATCATCCTAGAAAAATAGAACAATATAAAAAGAAAAGCAAATTCCTTTTTTCTCCCGGGAAAGGAGAGAGAAGGAATTGGCCGGAGTTTTATTTTATCTTCTTCAGCTTGATGAACATATAAAAACCATGAATATATTAGGGAGTGGAGTACAGTTGGAGGAGCGGGTTTTACAGGAGTATAGGATGGGATGACATGACTGACCGCAAGCTCTCGCTCCCCTTCATCGAACCAGAACCAATCGCCATCGAAATCATCGTCGTAGTAATCCTCGTCATCAGACATTATCCTTCTAATGCAGTCTACTCTTTGATTTATTCTCGTCTGAAAATGTAGTATAGCATAAAAATATCAATGTCGAGCAAGGGCCAGCAGCTGAGGGGGGAAAAAAAGAGAGCGGGGCTTCCGGTTCAGCAAGAAATCCCAGCTCGGCGAAGCTATATTGATTGCGAAAAGAATATCTAACCACCTCTAGGCCTTGTGGAAGATAACTGTACTCTAAAAACAATTGGTCAAAACGGAGCAATCAAGCAATAGTGAGGGTGTTTTGTATAATGAGAGTAGGTAGTAATTCAGTTGCCAGCACACGCGGCAGTGAAGGGAAGGTACTTTAGTACTTGTGCCCAGTTAGTCTGGAATTCTGCTGCTGACAATCAGAGGGCACGCTAATTAATGGCAACTTGCTCCCTAACGGCATCGGGTTTAAGCGTACCCCGCCACGCTAAACTTTTGCGCATTTTTAGTGGATGTAGCTGAATGCCGAGCAGACTGGTGGAACTCCTCGTGAGGGGTTTCAAGGAGATGTTATCATATATTGATCAGAGCTGTCCGTATGGAAAATAAATTTCCCCCTTGCCTACACATTGAGATGGAGTGTATAGCCCACTGAGTTTCACAAAACAAACTTTCCTATCAATGGCAAACGAAACAAGGCTCTCTATATTATACCCATATAAGGGGGAAAAATAGAAAAAAGATAAAAAAGACAAATACAATTAATGCAAATCCCGCATGCAAACCTATCATCTACGAGTATTCCTTATTGAACACCCTCCCAATCAACATCCTCCGAATCTCACTCGTCCCCGCACCAATCTCATACAACTTGGCATCCCGCAGAAGCCGCCCTGCAGGAATCTCATTGATATACCCGTTGCCGCCCATCAGCTGGATGGCGTCAAGCGCACACTCCGTCGCGCGCTCGGCCGCATACAGGATCGCACCAGCGCAGTCCTGAGTGCGGATGGCGCTGTTGCTTGCCTCGCTGCTGGAGGCGGCGGCCTCGTCGATTTGGCGGGCCGTGGTGTAGGTGTATGCGCGCGATGCGGAGAGTTTGGTGTACATGTCTGCGAGTTTACCTTGGATGAGCTGGTTGTGGGCGATTGGTGTGCCGAATTGTTTGCGGGTGTGCGTATATGGTAGCACAAGGTCAAGGGCTGCTTGCATGAGTCTAAATAAGAAGAAAAAGGGTGGGAACGCGGGATGCGCGTGCCGGGGTGTTTGTTCAGTTAGCAGATGCTGAGTACATTATCGGTGGTGATTTGCGGCTTTGGCACTGCTTCCCGCTACCTCAACTTCTATATTGAATGGTGGCGAGTTCAAGTGCTTACCCAAGTGGTCCGGCGCTGAGGACAAGACGCTCCAAGTCAAGCCCCTCCATAAGCACCTTCACGCCGCGGTTGAGTTCCCCAAGCATATTTTCCTGTGGCACGAAGACGTCTTCAAAGATTAATTCACCAGTATTCGAACCTCTCATGCCGAGCTTGTCGAGTTTCCGAGCGCAGGAGAAGCCCTTGAATGTCTTCTCAACAACAAAAGCAGTGATGCCCTTTGAGCCCTGGTCTGGCTTCGTTTTGGCGTACACAACGATATAGTCGGCATCAGGTCCCTACAGGTCATGTGAGCAAAAGACAAATTTAGAGAGTTTATTCGCTGGATTGGTGGCACGCGATAGGGCTCAGCCAGTGTGGTACTCACGTTGGTAATCCACATCTTTGTCCCGTTAAGCAAAAACCCGCCATCCACGGCCTTAGCAGTGGTCTTCATGCTGACGACATCCGAACCTGCAGAGTGTTCTGACATTGCCAGCGCGCCAATCTTCTCTCCTGAGATCAGACCTGGGAGAAATCTAGCCTTCTGTTCCGGGCTGCCATTCAGAGAAAGCTGGTTAACGCAAAGTTGGGAGTGGGCCGCGTAAGATAGACCAATGCTGCCTATTATCGAAGAGTTAAAAGGGTTTGCCAGTGTATATTCCATTATATACGAGCCCTAGTCGCCCGGAGAGGTATATGCACCTGAAGCTCTGCTGATTTCCTCCAAAACCACGCAATGCGCTTGGTAGCCCATCGATAGACCACCATACTGTTCATCCGCCGTGACACCTAGGAATCTTTGGTTCAAAGAAAAGTAGTAAGTCAGTATAATTAATTGTATACCAACTTAAAATTACTCCAAAGTTGGCTACTTACCCAGCCTCTCCAAGCTTCTGCCACATCTCAGCGGGGAAATCATTCTGGAGATCTGTGCGAGCAGCGACCTCTTCTGGAATCTCTCGTCCTGTATAGCAAGGCAAGTACGCTTAATATTAGCCTTCCACCACCCAACGAACTAGAATGTTAACAATATCACAAAAAAAGTCACTCGTACTTGTAAATTCTTGAACTCGCTCCCTCAGTTCCACCAGTTCCTCGTGTGTTGGTGCCACGAAACCCTGTGGGTGTTTTGTTGACGCCGCGCGCCATTGGGGAAGCTGGACCAGCTGCCTCCGCGGCCTGCAGAGAGTTCTGGAAGCGCGGCCAAGCAGGCGAGGTAAACATGGAGAAGCCATATCAAGAGGTGCTTGAGAGTAGAATCACAGAAGGGTTGAATATACGTATAGCCTGTTACTTTCAAGAAAGAAACCAAAAATAGAAATAAAATAAAAATAAAAAAAATCAGACAATAAATAATCAAATAATCAAATAATCGATCGACGAGGAAAAAAGAACTTTCCTCCCGTCCAGCGCTTTTGCCGAGCATTCGGCAGACCTTCCCGTTTGGGTCAATGCCGAAACTCCGTGCTGCGGCTGCCGTCGGCTAAATGTGCCAGAGCCGGATCACGGGGACGCGTGCTTACCTCGCCGAGCAAACTCTCCGCCGTCAACGACACCCGAACATCGTCTTTTATATATATAGATATATTTGCCCCGAGATAGTTCCAACTCGTTTTGTCAGATATATACCCCGTGGAAAGTTATTCCTGCTGCTGCTGGCTCTATGATATGACAGTATAGCCCAACTTATTTCTAATTCCTCATTCCGTCCGTGCTGCTCGTTGATCTCTCCCCTTGATCATGGCTGCCTCAATCCGTGCTCCCTCCACAATGCTCCTCCGCAGCCTGCGCACCGCGTTGGCATCAAGTCGCCAATTGCGAGTAGCGGGGCCTCGTGGTGCAATTGTCTTCTGCCAGACCACAAGATCAATTGCCAATTACACGCACTCGCACCAGTCATCAGCTATATCCGTCCTGCCAACATCTGTTGACACCTCGTCGGCAGATTTCAAGGAGAATGCCGCTCAGATGGACGAGCTTCTGGCGAAAATGTCTGATCTTCATTCCACAATTGCCAAGGGAGGCCCTGCAAAAGCGCAGGAAAAGCACATTGCTCGCGGAAAGATGCTTCCTCGAGATCGCGTCACCTCGTTGATTGACTCGGGAACTTCTTTCCTCGAGCTCTCCCCGCTGGCGGGATACCAGCTTTACCCCGGCGAAGATGTTCCCTCGGGCGGTATCATAACCGGTATTGGAACAGTTGAGGGAGTCTCCTGTATGATTGTAGCAAACGACAGCACCGTCAAGGGAGGCACCTACTACCCCATCACGGTCAAGAAGCACCTGCGCGCACAGGCAATCGCCCAGGAGAACAAGCTGCCTTGTATCTACCTGGTTGACTCTGGCGGAGCCAACCTCCCCCACCAAGCAGACGTATTTCCGGACAGAGACCATTTCGGACGCATCTTCTTCAACCAGGCCAGGATGAGCTCTCTGGGCATCCCGCAGATTTCCGTAGTTATGGGACCATGCACTGCAGGCGGAGCGTACGTCCCCGCCATGAGCGATGAATCCATCATCGTCGAGAACCAAGGCACCATCTTCCTCGCAGGCCCACCACTCGTCAAAGCCGCAACCGGAGAGGTTGTATCCGCCGAGGATCTTGGTGGCGGCCGCCTGCACAGCTCCATCTCTGGCGTCACCGATTACCTCGCAGTCGACGACGCGCACGCCCTCGTCCTCGCCCGCAGATCGATCTCCAATCTGAACTGGCCCAAAACCTCCCTCCCACTCCCGCCCTCCCCCGCAAACCCAGCATCCACATCATCCGTCCCCTCCACGATAAAAGAACCCCTCTACGACCCCGCTGAACTCTCCGGCATCGTCGGCACGAACCTCCGCCGCCAAATCCCCGCCCACGAAGTCATAGCCCGCATCGTGGATGGCAGCGAGTTCGCCGAATTCAAGCGCGACTACGGCAGCACGCTCGTCACGGGCTTTGCGCGCATCTACGGCACACAGGTCGGCATCGTTGCGAACAACGGCATCCTCTTCTCCGAGTCGTCGCTCAAGGGCGCCCATTTCATCGAGCTGTGCGCCCAGCGCAATATCCCGCTGATCTTCCTGCAGAATATCTCCGGTTTCATGGTTGGCGCGGATGCGGAGAAGGGCGGCATCGCGAAGAATGGAGCTAAGCTCGTGACGGCCGTGGCGTGCGCTGATGTTCCTAAGTTCACTGTTGTGTTTGGTTCCAGCGCCGGTGCGGGTAACTATGGAATGTGGTATTTCTCCTCCTCCTTCCCCTTTCTTTAAATCTTCGAAGTTTTCCAATTTTGGATCCCATCCTTCTCCTTACTTAATCCAAGCTAATAACCCACACAGCGGCCGTGCCTACTCCCCCCGCTTCCTCTACATGTGGCCCAACGCCAAAATCGGCGTTATGGGCTCCGAGCAGCTGTCCTCAGTCATGGAGGCGGTAGGCCGCACGGCCGACCCGAAGCTGAAGGAGCGCATCGACACGGAGTCCAATGCGACATTCTCGTCGGCACGGTTGTGGGATGACGGTGTGATTCCGCCGGCGCATACACGGATGGTGCTCGGGTTGAGCCTTGCGGCTGCGCTGGGCGGGAGGGCTGAGGATGTGAAGACGAAGTTTGGGGTTTTCAGGATGTGATGATGGATTTGACGCTTGATTGATTTTTCCTCGGTACCTTTTTGTTTTTCTTTTATTTGCTTCTTTTTTTATTACTTTACTTCCATGCCAATTTCCTTTTTCTTCTTTTTCTTTTTTTTGTTTATTCCCTTTGTGTGTGTGTACGTATGTATCGATAGCACTCAGATGAGATTTCCATAGATCGGTTTATATTTCTCTTACTAGAAAAAGTATTATGCACTAATGCACTATTCACATTATCTTTTCTTGAGGACCACTCCTCCCCTCCGGGTTCATCTTACCATTCCAGAAGACGGCTGGAATTAAAAGGGGTATAGATAGATAGATAGGGGAAATAGAGTATCTACACAGGCGACGCGCAACCCAAC
Organism: Blastomyces percursus; assembly: GCA_018296065.1. Lineage (NCBI taxonomy): Eukaryota > Fungi > Ascomycota > Eurotiomycetes > Onygenales > Ajellomycetaceae > Blastomyces > Blastomyces percursus. Next base: position 611 of record JAFEJD010000199.1, on the reverse strand, counting down.
CTTACGCTTATGAGAAAATTACATTTGCAAACGAGGGATGTGATAGATAGGGAACTGGGAAGAATCCCTCTCTCAGGTAAAAGTTGAAAAGGATTAATGAGAGGAAAGTTGTCCTCTCTCTCCTTCTCCTTTCCTTTGCCACCCATGCCATCCCTCCACCGTGCGTGGTTGATTGGACACCAACGTTTTGCTTTTGCTCTCGCGCGGATGAATAACGCAGGTATATATATTGTTGGGCGTACATTACGCCTCTGGTGCGTTCGCTTTGTCTAGCGATCTCCTTATCTACACGTGACCTACCTCTATATAAGATCCTTTGTACATAGATAGTCTAGGCTACTGGGGCAAAAGAGCTCAATTACCCTCTCACCATATTGGCAGAGAAGAGGACGAACCATCCAAGCCAAGCCAAGCCAAGCCCTCCAACAGATAGCTCTGCCAATAGGGGGCTGCGAAGTCCGACTCTGCCACCTCCTCGTGGTGCAGCCTGGTAACATCATCAAGGTAATGGCTAAGAGCAGAGCGGCCATTGTGGGCTCTTGTGAGCCTCCCCTGTTGAGCCCCGGTTCCAGGGACTCGTCCGGACCAGACACGAAGCGAATCGAACTTGC
>JAFEJD010001987.1:0-10715 GCA_018296065.1 Blastomyces percursus | reverse complement strand
CCTAATTGCTCGCCCCTTACAATTATAACTACTTTCATTGTAGTATTTAGTCAGAGACTATCATATCTACTTGGCTTTTTAAAGCTAAGATTTTTCTTATACTAGGTCTGATATACATAATACTTGCAATAACTAAATTCTGGCCCAGAAAATTAATTTAAATCATCTCTTTAAACATTTTGATTAGAATGTATCTGATATTAAGTGCCTTGAGACTCAAAAGGTATGTTGTCTTCTGTTGAGTCCATTTCAAGTTGTAACATGATGAAAGAATACAAAAAAATCGAAAAATATCAGAGATGATAGTAGAAAGACTAAGGATTTTAAAAATAATGATTTGATGATAATGATATTTAAAGTAGATGTATGATGTTGAAAGCTGTTGAATATTTTATATGAGTGAGGTTGATTTTCTGTAACGGGATGCTCCGAAGAATCGGACTAGCTATCGCGTATAAATCAAAGAGGATTCGCTGAANNTGCCTGAGCTTATTGTAATATCGGGCGTAGCCCGCTACATTTTCCACACAAGATGAAACCATTTCTTCTTAGACTCTCTATGAGATATTATGTTGTGAGCATATGAGAAGTCACTGATTGATTTAGAAGTTAGCATGGCTTGACAAAAGTCTCAAGAAGTTTAGTTGCTCGCGCTAATCCAAAAATATCGAGAAGAGAGGCTGAGCATGCTGAGATAAGTTCGGAGCCACTACGGAGTAACTAAATCAAAGCAATTTATTCGCCGCTAAAAAGCGTGAGACCCCAAGAATTTCGTTGTAGGTAACAGCCATTTCAGATATGAAATTGGAACGGCATTCGTACGTGGCCAGCGCCCATAGGTTTACTGCGTAGTAGCAAGTCCATTCTAAACGCCTAACCATACTCTGTGGTGGCCCAGCATTTCTAACCACAAATAGAAGTTCAATAAAATACATTGATGGGAAACGAAACTCCCGCTACAAGATACCTTGCTTCTGAAGACTGTTTTCATACATCGTTAGCACATTGTCATGTACATAGAGAAGAGCGGGCAGTATACGTACTCGAGATAAATTCGCTCTGGCATTACATTGCCTTCAGCATCCTCCATTTGCACCACGTTTTCTCGAGACTCCTTCTCCTTCTTCCTATCCTGTTCAAGTTTCTCCCATAGTCTCAAAGCTTCCTCGATTTTGGTGATCTCTCGGAACAAGCTAGTTTGTTGTGTGATCCCAAGACACCTTAACCCGTAAATATGTCTCGCCTCTGAAAAATGTTTGTCGAAAGCGCGTCGCCCCATATAAACGAAGTTCCCGCAAATTTCACACGGCAGCTCCACCCCCAAGCCGTGCAGCTTGTAGAGCCAGTAGGGAATCGGCTTTCCGTCCCAAGCCAGAGGCAGCTTAAGAGGGTTGTATATCCTCTCCTCATTATCGCTGTCGGAATCTGAATCGCCATGACGGATTCCAGGCGGCTCTGCGGTCTCCGCGAACAGAGCATCGAGCTCCATCTGTCGCTCTCTCTCCGTCATTCCTTGCTTCCGCTCCACATTGACGCGCGTGGCTTTTCTCTCTTCCTTCAAGGTTGTGGCCAACGACCTAACACGGTGTTCTCTTTCTGCGACCGCACGCTCCTTCAAGCGACGGATTGCGGCCTCGCCGCCTGTTCGCGGTGTGGTGCCGTTGGGGGTAGCCCCAGCAGACTTACGAGCCTCTGCGGCGCGAATGTGTTTCTTCCCTGTGAGATGATTTTTGTATACGTTTTCGTTTTTGAATTCTCTTTCGCAATCTGCACACCAAATACCTTCGCCTGTTCCTTCAGTTTTAGGGCCAGAGGAGCTTTCCGTTGTGGTCGCTCCGTCCTCCCACCCAGGAACCTTGCCTTCTTTCCATAACTTTTCAAACTCTTCGTCATAACCATTAAAAAGCTTATCAAGAGGTTCCAAAGGCTTAACTCGCTTTATAAAGCTCTCTAAGTACGTAGCAAGATCACCGACGTATTGGAAATACTTGTCCGTGAACTTACCGCTTCGCTTGATGGGTAGCTGGGGTTGTGTGAACGCGTCGAATAGATCAAGGTACTGTAGGTATGTGAGCCGTTTCACACCCGGCAGGTTTAGATAGTCCTCATGGAGTTTTGTGAGATCGAAAAACTGGCCATAAGACTCTTCTCCGGTAAACATATTTTCCACTTCCATTCCAAATCCTTCGCTCTCCCCGGGATGCCTTCGCTTGTATGCTCGCTCGAGATTCTCAACATGCTCATTAGGGTATCGCCGGTGAAAATCTTTTATCTCGTCTAAGCGTTTGTAGAATTCATCGAAGGGTTCACCGGTTGAGATGGCCTGTACCTCCTTTGCTCGCAGTCCTTCCGCATCTCTATAGATATCCAGGAGCCTTTCCGATTGTTGCTGGATACGATTAAGGAAACCTGCAATCTGATGGTCTCTGTTTAACCGGTCTCGAATCTACAGTGAGTTAGTTAAAATAGCTGCGCGAAATGAGGAACGAAAAAGCATACATTACGCGGCTCATCTGCTACCCGATCACTAATCCCCTGTTCAAGTCTCTCTAGATCTTCGTGAATAAATCGTTGATCTTCTATCAACATTTTTGCGACGGTTCGACTATATCTTTGCTTCCTGTTGTTGGTCTCTGGAAATTTATTCGTTACCGCGCAAATGGGTAATTGCGATTATCCATGTATGGTTCGGACTTCGAGGATGGCAAAAAGCTGGCGCAAGAGCTGTTGGTCACGTGACAAAGCACACAAACCTTGGAAGCAACACGGGGTCTTCAAAACAACTTCAAACGTAAGCTCGTTGACCATTTGTGTATATTATTCGAACTCACCGATCTAGCCTGAATACCTAACTACTCATTATGGCGGACGGAATCGATAGAATGGCGGAGGGTACGTATTTTCACCCATTTGTCTTTTTCAGCTCCGCGCTAACAGCTACGATAGGGAGGATGGAGTTCACGACCTCAAAAGAGGTGACTGTCGCGCCAACCTTTGAGGACATGCACTTGAAGGAAAACCTCTTGCGGGGTATCTATGCATACGGATACGAATCGCCATCAGCTGTACAGTCTCGCGCAATCGTCCAAATCTGCAAGGGCCGTGATACCATCGCGCAGGCACAGTCAGGCACCGGTAAAACTGCGACATTCTCAATCAGCATTCTACAGGTTATCGATACAGTTCTGAGGGAAACTCAAGGTTAGCTCACTTATTCCTCGCTAATTTAGCCCTTTTCTAATTTCAGGACGTTTGTATATAGCTCTTGTCTTATCTCCAACGCGAGAGCTTGCAACCCAAATTCAGTCCGTAGTTATGGCCTTAGGAGACTACATGAATGTACAATGCCACGCGTGTATCGGTGGCACCAACGTTGGTGAGGATATACGGAAGCTGGACCATGGTCAGCATGTAGTTTCAGGAACTCCCGGCCGTGTTGCTGATATGATCCGCCGTCGCCACCTCCGCACTCGTCATATCAAAATGCTAGTACTTGACGAAGCCGACGAACTCCTCAACCGCGGATTCCGCGAACAGATCTATGATGTTTACCGCTACCTTCCTCCTGCCACGCAAGTTGTGGTCGTTTCAGCCACCCTCCCCTACGACGTTCTTGACATGACCACAAAATTCATGACTGACCCAGTGCGCATTCTGGTAAAGCGTGACGAATTGACACTAGAAGGACTCAAACAATACTTCATTGCGGTGGAGAAAGAAGAATGGAAATTTGATACCCTTTGCGACCTCTACGATACCCTTACGATCACCCAGGCCGTTATTTTCTGCAACACGCGACGCAAGGTAGACTGGCTTACGGATAAGATGCGCGAAGCCAACTTTACCGTCTCCAGCATGCATGGCGAAATGCCTCAGAAGGAACGTGATAGTATTATGCAGGACTTCCGACAAGGAAACTCCCGCGTTCTCATCTCCACGGACGTCTGGGCTCGTGGTATCGATGTGCAGCAGGTGTCTCTAGTCATCAATTATGACCTCCCCAGCAATCGTGAGAACTACATCCACAGAATTGGACGAAGTGGCCGCTTCGGACGGAAGGGTGTTGCTATTAACTTCGTCACCAGCGAGGACGTCAGAATCCTAAGAGATATCGAGTTGTACTACTCTACCCAGATCGATGAGATGCCAATGAATGGTACGTCTTTTTGCATCTTCTTACGCGCCGAGGTTCCGTTTGTTCCTATGACTAACATGTTACAATAGTTGCCGACCTCCTCACGTAATTGCGGCATCGGCTGAAGCAGAAATTGTAACGCATTCATTTTCTCTTCTCTTTTTCTAATCGCAATTTGCGAATGCGAGGCATTCGATTGTATTTCCCATTTGGGTCCAGGATTGGTTGACTCCTTGTCTCAATCGTCCACGCTGCATTAAATGCCATGAGAGGCGAAGTGGCTAAAGCCAATGGAACTTGTGGAGGAAATGGGATATATTCTAAATTGGTATGTTCCGAGGCTCTCTTGTGCTCTCAATAATACTTAAAATGCGATTTGCTCTATGAAATCTAAGCTAACGTTTCACTCCTCGGTAATCTATTTATTTATCAGAAATACGCTACTTTTTTTTTTTTTTTTTTGTGAAATTATCTCTCCAAAGTCCCGGTCGATTACCCGTTGATAACATCCTCTGCGAGTCCTTAATCCATACGACGTTTCGATTTCTCTTCTCCCGAAATCCAATATCCAGATTCATACCCCTTTAAATTGTGCCAAGAATGAACCAGCGACACTTTTTATTATTACGGGGCTATTCGCCATAAAAATTAGCGGAACGCAACCTTTGCTTTTCTTTCCCATTCATTAAATGCCATATCATTCCAATGATTTCTGCTACAGGGCAAAATATAATGTCAGTTAGGTACCTACTGCGCATACGGATTAGGCAGTTAGCAAAATGAAAGGATTCAAAAAACTTGACTTCTTTTATCATTCATAACGAAAAAAAAATAGCAAGAGAGGGACTTGCGTCCTCGTTTCTCCTCCTCTCTAAAGGCAGTAGCCCGTACGTAGTGTGCCCACAAGGCGGAGTAAGTGACGCAGCCCACTCTCTCTCCCCGGGATACTCGCGCAGTTCCCCCGGCTCCCCCTGGAACATTCTCCGCTGCACAGCGGTAAACCCCAGCTTGCCAAGAACCACCACTGCGCCGAATAATCAGTGAGATGAATGTTCTGTTTTCTTCATTCGAAATCGCGACATGATCCTTGCATTTTATATACCGCCAGCTTCGGAGGGGAGGAGCAAATCGCGCCAAAAAGCTATAGTCACCTGCTTCCGTCATGGCTAAACATGGAACCAACCATCTAGCACCAAATTCATCGGGAGATGGACACCACTACTACCTGGTAACCGACGAAACAGGAGCCGGAGGTCAGAAAAATTGGAGTGTTTGGATAATATAACTCGGATTCTTCACACATACATGGACATCCCAACGATGAGACCGTGCATAGAGTAATATATAACCCATCATGTCCGTCTAAATCCCTATCCAGCAACGTAGATATCTGACATATGATATATCAATATATCTTAAAAAGAAATTACACATCATCCTGCATCACACTCTGATACTGCCCCCTACATATTAAATTACCCCCTGCCCTAAATCATAGCCTGCAATTAAAGCCAGCCAGTCCCCAACTTTCAAGCTCCAACCAACCCTGCTCTCAACTCCAATGAAGGCTACGGGAGAATTAAGTGATGTGAGATGTATGAAATAAAATAGCAAAGTGAAGGAGCTGGAGAGTTCAAGGATGCCAACGAACAACAAAAATGAAAAAGATGTGAAAATGCAAGAAGAGAGAGCCGGTTCACGAGATAGAAGATGGAGCTGACCATACATACATACGTGATGAAAATGCAGGGAAACCGACAGGTGCAAATTAATTAAAAAAGAGCCAGCGGGTGTGTGATAGAGCGGGGAACGAAAATAAACTGAAGTAGTAAACCGGGAACCGGAGAATGCCAGGAAACCAGAGAAACACAAGTTTTTCTTAGTAAAATAAAATAAAAATCACATCCTGCTCCTGTTTCCACTTCCACCTTAATCCTGCACCAGTGACGCAAAATAAAAACGCAACATTTGCCTAACAAGATATAAACGCCACCGAGTAAAAAGCTAAAAGGAGCCAACGTCAAAATCTGCATCCATGAATGCCAAACTAGTGAATGAGAATGGAGAAAGAAGAAGGGTTATGTTGAAATCTGGGGGTCGTGGAAATAAAAATAAATGAAGCCACGAGGGGTTCGAAAACACGATGCGAGCGATAAAGGGGAGAGAATTGGAGTGGAACAGCGGTGGAATGGAAAATGGTGTTCGAAGAAATGAGAAAGGAATATGAAGAGTGAGACTGAGTAAGACTATCAGGTTTAGAATTTGTTAACCAAAAGCAAAAGGAAGACAAAGTGAAGTACTTATATACGTAAATAAGCGCCTTCTGAATGCCGTATACATGTTTCTGGTGATCTGTAAGGAGAGAGTGATGAGCTGTGCATCAAGTCTGTTTGCGTGTCCGTATGTGTGCGTGCACCTGGACAGGGTTTCATCTTTAAATATACTGTACTTTATCTTGTATGTTTTTGGACCCATTTGCGGGAATTCTGTACGCCATGGTTGATGTGAGGTGGACAGAAAAGAAGGATAAATAATTGCAACTCATACAAAACTAGGTAGAGGGCCAATATATAGATGTCGATGAGTTTAGGGAGAATTGCTATATTGAGTTCGCCTTACAAAAGGCGGTTGGGGTGGGACGGGTGTATTCTAGCATCATGGAAATGGGATGGTGTGGTCATTTATGTACGAATGTATGTTGAAATTAGGTTGGATTCATGAGAGTCGGAACCACTATTTCACCTTGGACGGGGTTGCAAAAGTGCGTCATGATTTAACCAACTAGCTCAAAAGTTCGGAGATCGATTGAATGTAGATCGTAGCGCGCTTGTCCGTGCCAAACCGTTCGATGGCGGCATCCGTGCTTTCCTAGAAACGGGTGTGCGGGTTGGTGGATCCCGCGTCCATCTGGTAATAGAGCGGCGCGGGTCAGTCTTGTTTTAACCTACATAGGGTATGTTTTTGACAGAAAACTCACATTCGAACCTTTCGATCATCCCCTGCCGACGCGAACATTCCCGGGTCCCTTGGATTCCACGAGACGGCATTGACGCAACCTGCGCCATGGCCCTGAAGCGTTGCAACGAGTGTGGAATTCTCCTTGTGCCATATGTGGATCTTGGAATCTATACAGTATTATTGGTTTAGTATCGTGGAAAATAATTCTGGGCCATGAACCAAATTTAGCGTACCTTCGCTACCACTGACGACAAAATTCTCCGCAGCGCCACCAAAACTATTTCTAATAATATATTCATCATTCCCTTGCTGTTTCTGCCCTACATACTGCCGGACAACTTCCCTTGATTCGATGTCTAACAATTGCATTTCGCATTCGGACGTGTTTAGCAACATGTATCTAGAATCTCGGCTGATATTGACGCAGGTGAGGTCAAGCTTGATGGACATGCTATATTCCTCGGCACGGCTTTCGAAGTTATAGACGTATATCTTTTTCTCCGTGGATATGGCGATGAGTCGACGGCCGTCCGGAGATATAGAACAGTCTCGAACTCTGTATTGGCCTGACCACTTGTAAAGGGATTCGCCAGCCACACTCCAATGGCAGAGTTGGGATTGGCGATCGAGAGAGCCGGTGACAAATGAGTCACCATCTGGAGCCCATGCGGCAGAGGTTACTGGTTCATGATGGTGATCGATGGTGAGGATACACCGCCCAGTCTGGAGGTTATAAGGTTAGTACCAATGACCCCGTCTGAAATTAGAAAGGGTTAAGCGTACTTCCACATCCCATAGCCGAGCTTTGTAATCTTGAGAGCAGCTAATGAGCTTGGAATCATCAGGACTCCATGTTGCGTATGCAACGGGGCCGCCATGATCAGTTAGTCTATGGATGACGCTGAAAGTGGCAACATCGTATATAATCACGATGTTTTCACGGCCTGTTGTTGCTAGTTTAGCACCATCATGAGAAAATTCAAGGTACCAGACCTCGTCCGTATGTTCATTAAGTTCGAGAGATGTTCGTAGAGGGAATTGGGATCGATCGCACTGGTGATCTGAATAAAGCGAGGGGGATTCAGCGGTGTTGTGATATAGACACTGGTTGATCTGATTATGTTTAACGTAGTCAAGTAAAACTGCTAATCTGTGATCGGGAATCATAACAGCTGGAGATATAGATCCTAGAATTGAAGAAGATTTAGGATCAATATTAGGCTAAAAAATGTTTATTAACGTTATTCCAAGGAAGCTCACTTGATAGCTCTCCCAATAGCCTCCGTCGTGATTGTAGTACTGAGCCATCCCAACCCGCTTGCGCGCGTAAATTTTCTGCAGGGCACATCAAGAGACTAGTCGAAGTTAGATAAATAACGTGGGCGAATTAGTTTATTTCAAATGTCACCTACCTAGAGAGGGCATGTAGCTGTGCGATATCGTGGTTTAACGGTGTCAGTTCCTGCCGGAGTACCATCAACGCAGTTCCAAGATCCCGTCGCTCTAACAATTCAAGGAATTTCTGCTGTCTGAGACAGAAGAGCATCTCATTTCTGTCCGCCCCTTCTGCTAAGACGAGAGTGCCCTGCTCATCAGCAAGAACGGTGTCGGTCCCACGGTTATTAGTATTTCCTTCCCCTGCATCTGTCCCATTTCCCCCTCTATTCGGACAATATGAACCCAGCAGAATATCCTCTGCATCCGCCCACCGTCCATTAAGTACTGCTGACCGGAACGAAGCTACAGCGGGGCTCTCAAGCTCAAATCCGGATTCCCGGCTTAATATAGACGCTGCCTCGTTGTATCCCAGATCATGTAAGCTCTGAATCAGAATCCTCGTCACCTCCTCCCGATCATGGCCAAAGTATGTAGGTGAGATGGAAATTGGTGACTTCCCAGAACCGTTTGCTTGGGGCTGGCCGGTAGGACTGGAATGTGGAGATCTGCCGTTAACCGAGTTGGAAACAGGGGCTTTTCGTAGTGGGGAAGAGGTTGAGCCATTTGATATGGGGGAGAACCCGTTTGTGTTTGAAGTTGAAGCTCCACCGTCGGGACGCATGTTGCCACCAGCCAGGCGCCTGCGCTTGGGAGAAGGAGGAATGTCGTCTCTATTACGATCCCTACTTTGATCTTCAAGTAAATGGCTGAGACCAGGATTTCCAGACCTCGACCCGGCCCTCTCAGAATGATCAGGAGGGGTTCGTTCCCGACGGCGGCGGCGGTTGATCAGGCGAGACCCAAGCCCAACAGTCTCACTACGGTCGGTATGTAAACCTAAGCCTGGAAGCCTTGGGGGCAGTTCGTTGCTTTGAAGGGATAGGGGACTATTCTCGTGAGTGATCTGGGCGTTAGATGGGGTCGAGGAATGGTTTGTGGTGGAGGTAGTAGGAGTAGAACTAGTAGTAGTGGTGGTAGGTACGGATTCGAGGTTTGTAGTAAGGTTGGAGGGGCCAGGGGCGGCTGAGGCGGGAGTATGTGAAGGAGATTCGTCTGCCAGATCGAAGTTTGTTATTTAGCCACTTCAGTCTGGCTCTATACAGAACCAGCTGAATAGGCCTATATGGTGAAAGGAAGCGTAAAGCGCTTTGCAACCAGATTTGAAGCTCTGGAGCTGGCCAAACGCCGCAAGCTTTTCTTAACCTATAGATTTTGTAGTGATGCTAAATTTGTTGTCCTCAGTGAAACAGTATGTTGATTGGTTTACCTTGGGTTGTCCTGGTATGAGCTCTGTCTTACGTCTGCAAAGGGTGTAGTGGGCGGTCAGAAGGTTGATGTTGAGAAGAACGATAAATGACCGGAGAGAGGTAAGGATGAGGCGAACCAGCGAGTCCGAAGAACCGTAAGAGGAGCCCTAGGAACGACAACTGATTTGCAAAAAAAAAAACTTGATCACGTTGGTGGTGGAAGTGGAAATTTAGTCGATGGATGGCTGCGTAGGAGGTTGGCAAGACTGAGACCAGCTGGAATATTGCTTTGCTGTCGTCGTCGTCATGGGATGTGTTTTTGCCGATATCTGGAAAGCGAGGAACCAAGTCAATCAGACTGGAGGTGTACCGGGGAAACGTCCCGTCAGAGCAGCCGGACAACAGCCACTCATAAGAACCAGAGCAGGAATCTCTGCTCCAGAGTTAGTAACAGTTACGGATTTGCAGAATGAAGATGCAGAGGTGTCGTAGTTAGATGAAGCTGGGATAATTACCTAGGTACATATGGGAAGATTTGGCACTCGAAAAGCTGTTTGCTGGAACATTTGGATTTTCCTTTCCCGGATTAGTGCCAGATTCTCGCCGCTGTATCCTTCACCTCTACCTCACCTCCCCCCTTGACCTCACCGTCCTCACCTCCTTTATCTTGTTGTCTTTCTCCACCGGTCACCCACGGGCGAACAGTCTGTTGAAACATTCTTCAGAATGTTCAAGTCTACACGATGGCACCATTTACTCTATGCTGGCCCTGCCAATACGGCTGTTGGCCTAGATTAAATAAAAAGTCTACCCACTTGTCAAACATGAATATATTTTTTTCTCTTCTGTAGATATTTATTTTTTCTGTGAAAGCAGCTGCTATCTGTTAGTGTTTATTTTGTCAATCTGTCATTCTTCATCAGTTTTTTTTTTTTTTT
>JAFEJD010001986.1:0-17811 GCA_018296065.1 Blastomyces percursus | reverse complement strand
CTCGGCCGTGGATTACGTTAAATAAGAGTAGTTATAGTTATCAATGCAGCCACCACCATTACATAAGCTATACCCTATTCCTCCATGTAATCACATTTCGAAAATTGTTGAGGATTGGATAAGAAAGTCCGGACCGTATTTATAAATGAGCTCCATCAAGGAATATATATTCTGTTTGCAAAAATTCATAACACCTCCCCTCTTGCGTGTGCGTGTGTGGTGTATCTCAAGTGGCGCTGTGGACGAATATCGGCGAAACTTTTATTTCTCTGCTTGATCGATACAGTAAACCACATTCTTCGTCTATGGACGAAGGGTCGAGAGGGAGACGAGGCTGGGGAAAGTCTACCAGGCTTCATCCAACCTGCAATATATGGCAGGGAAGTTAATATGGAAAAAGAAAGGGTGGACGAGACAAAGTTCTAGTGAATTTGGGTTCTAAGACAACAATATATATGCTACAGGAAAGAGAAAGGAAACAAAAGACTGGAAAATAGAAGTGAGGGCTGATATATGACTAGGAAAATGTATATGCAAGTATTTTGTAGAAGAATTTATTGTGTTTTTTTTTATGCTCTGGCGGGTTGTGCTGTGGCAGGCACGTCAATACCGTAGTTCTCCTTTAGCCTTTGCCGTCTTCGTTCCTCGTAATTCTCGCCGCGGATGCCTGTATTTTCATTTATAGTTAGAACCCATGCCAATCGCAGAAATGGGGACTTCGTGCGGATGGCACAAGATGATGGTTCGCATACCTCTACCTTCCCCGAGCTGGGCAACCGTCTCCGCAATCGGGGAGCGGAAGTTCTTCCGGAGCTTTTCCCGCCTCTCAAACTCATCCTCCTCATTAGCATGGCCCTTGCCTGCAAGACTTCCCCCGGTATATTCGAATACACTGAGTGCAGTGGCCACAACCACGCCGTAACCAATAACCGCGGGGAACGTTCGGGCTGCAACGAAGAAATATATGTTGTTAGCGGTCTAATCGTTCCGCGAACTCTAGAGGATGAGGCATGAAAAAGCGAGGACTAGACAAACCGCGCAATCCGATAGCTGCTCCGCCGAAAAAACCTCCCCATGCAGCGTTCCAGTGGTCGTCTTTCTCCCTTAGGTTAGCCGCTGCTATTCTCGCGAACTGATACGCACCGCCGACCGAGGCTACAAAACACCAAATAAACCATTGTTAGCACGCCGTTCCGAATTAACCAAATCGTTCCGTTCCATCCACCCATGCCATTAAATCGTACCGAACAAAGCAACTGTGCCGCCTGTTTTTGTGACGACACCCCAGGGGCCGTAGTTTCGTTTTTGCAGGGTGTTCTGGACGGACGAGGCGAAGAGACCGACAGCGCCGGTCGTCAGCGTCGTCTTGATCGTGGCAGCAATGGCATCTTGTGGGTGATAGCTTTCCTCTTCGGCTGGAGAAGACATGATTGCTTCGGCAGAGGAGGAGAAACAGGACACAAAGCTGTGTTGTTTAGGGGTGGGGGGGTTGTTGGAGTGTGGTGTGGGCGAAGAAATGCGGTATATTAATAAGTAGTAAATAAATAGTTATATTTGAAAGGATGCGGCCGGGTCTTGGCAAGATGGAACCGCCCTGGGAGCTTCCGCAGACAACGAACGACGTACAACTACAACTTCAAATATTTAAACTCCCAATGGAGTTGCTGAAACCACCTTGTCTTTGAATATATACCCAGCAAGCGAATTTCTGGTAGCTCAGCACAGCGCATATTTATCCTTTCCTTCCTACTTTCGTCGTTTTGTCTCTTTTGCTTGCCCCACTACATCAACCAGTCTGAATAGATACGTCTTCTTCAACGCATCGCATCACTCGCTCTCTCAGGAGGCTCTATCCAGACTGCCCTCTACCGTTGGAACAAACCTCACTCAATAGTAGAAGAGCCTAGTTAGAAGCTTATTTGTTCTTTTCGGATCTCTACGTGAACCTTAGTTCCAATGATTCTTCAATGCTCTACCTCCTGAGCGCATTTGCGGAGCTTCTGGTAACGTCATTCGTTTGCTACAGCTACGACGCTGTTTTCGCGCAACACAATATCAGTTTCTATTAGGTTTTCTGGGAATCTTTATTTCTAATGTCACTCATGGCTGTTTCGCTGGGACCTGGTATGGCTATCAACATTTGAAGCTCGTTGTTCCCTGCTTCGTGATTCCTCTTGATCCACCGTCATTGCCAACCGCTGATGAACCATGGCTATCTCTCTAGGGAAAACCACTCCCCGCTTTATCCAAGATGCCCTCTCTTTCGATCCTGCAAATCCTCCCACCTCATCCTTCAACCTCTTAACGCAATTCCCACCCCCTTTCCATGATCCCGATGACTACCCGGAACTCATCTCACCAAAGGCCTGCCCCCACCAATACATAACAAAAGCCAACCAAACCGAGCTTCCTCCTAAAGGTTTAAAGACTGGACTAAGGACTCCGTACAAGGTTTCTGCGATGTGCTTGATATGCCGCTATCACTTAGAGATCAAGATGGTGTATACAACAGAAGCTTCCCACTGCCCTAGCCAGCTACATCACATTGTTTTCTCGCACAGCGACGGTCGTCAAGTTTCAAACCCTTTTTGGGAGAAGGGCCAACGGTTGGAAACTCATTACTTTCGTTGTTCATATTCGACATGCGCTGCTGTTATTTCCCTGAAGCTGCTATCCCCGGTTTTGACACCTCACTGGGTGAACATCTTGACCAACAAGGAGCTGCTAAAGGCCAGGACCGATGAAGCTATGGAGACGTATCCAGAGAGGCTAGAGGGTCATAGTCGACCGTCTCCCATTACTGTGTTGAGCAACCTGCGCACCTACATCGACAATGCCCTGCATGATAGCCAGAGAAGCAAATCAATTTCCATGTCGAATAAGCGGTTCGTTGTTTGTTTTGGTGTGGATGGTCGGCCTTGCCATGAGCTTCTGGAATTCCTAGAATTTCATGCGAAGGTATGTGTATCTTGCATAGCCTTTATCTGGACCCTTGTAAAAATCTCATTCTCCTGTTGACTCATTGGGCTTGCATAGGAAGACAGTTGGGACCCTCCGTGCCCAGACGCATCCGACCACGTCCCGTATGGAAATCCTCTGAATATATTTCTTGATAACGTGTCAAATGAGCTCTCAGCTTTCATCTACCGAAGGCCCGCTCATGAGAAAGAAGGCCAACCATCAGGAACCCTTCTCGACCCTGCCATTAGCAAGTTCAACCAACTCCTTGGTTCATCGAACTGTTAGTCTCTCTCTCACCATATGCTATGTTTCAAAATACTTACCTAGTAGTAGACGACAGAGCATTCTTTCAGAATCCAGTTAACATGGAAACAAGAAGGGCTCCGTAAGTTTATATTTCCTTTTCCTTTTCTTTTCTATTCGAGTGATAGTGTAATGTCTAGAAACCAATTGGTTTTTTCGCTAACTAAATTTTCAGATATTACGAGGATCTTGGAGCGACTGAGGACATGTCCACGGATCTCATTATAGAGGCGTATAATCGGCAAATTGAAACTGATCCTAGACGAGGCCCTTATTATCTTCGATGTTTACGACATATTGGCGAGTGGAGAAGCGCGTCAGACGGAGTAAAAATCAATGACCTCGTAGCGTTGGAATGTAGTGGTTCTAGATACGCGGACGATGATATTCCCCGCGCGTACAAGTACTTTCAACTTGATTATCGAAATCGGAATCTGACGGATGATGACATTATTGGCTCTTTCTTTGCTCGTCTTCGCGATACTGCTAACGACACGGAAACAAGACGACAGCTTTGGAGGATTGGAGATAGCCGTGGGAGTGAAAAAATCAAATCGGTAGCAGAAGAGCGTATGTCTCATGAAGAGTCAGTAGATCGATTCCCGGACTAACAGGTTTTTATAGGTGTATCTACTGTGGAACAGGCGCTGGTGTACCTTGGAGTAGAAAGTGATACCTCTGATGATTTCATTGTTTCCATGTATGCGGCAAAGGTATTTTTCGCCCTTCTCGTGCTACCCCTTTGCAATATTCTAAATACTTACTCCCCCAAATTAGGTTAACGATCAGCCGGCTACGAAAGAACTAGCTCGGAAGGCTGTCGCTTTAATCGCTGAGGCACGTAATTCCGACTCCTTGAAGTACTTTTTAAATACTGGTGAAACAGCAGCTGCAGAAATGGATGTTGGAGAAGCTTTCCGTCTTCTTCAAATACCTGACCGGACTGTGGATGATGCTGCTATTCTCGCCGCATTCTCTGTTTGTTGCTCAGAAGCTCCAGGCCAAATCGAAGCGTATAGACGAGCTCTTGATGTCATTGGCAGAGACAAAGGGAGTGCGATGATCAGCAGCACCCTCGGTCAAAGTGCAACACTAGCAAATCGTGTGCTCAAAGAATGGCCAGTCGGACTCCAAAACATCGGCAATACCTGCTACTTAAACAGTTTGCTTCAATTCTACTTCACGGTGACTCCTTTCCGTAAGATGGTTATTCATTTTGATGACTATAAGATGCCTCTGGACGAGAGGAGCCTCGATAGGAAAAAGATTGGATCCCGAAAAGTCTCGGTTGCTGAGATCGAGAGGTCCCAAAAATGTGGGTTTAACACAATTCGGCCCTTATTGGATTAAGGATAACTAATTAATAAATTTTAATAGTTCTCGTGGAGCTCCAATCATTGTTTAAAAACATGATTACATCGCCTACTTCCTCCGTTATGCCTGAGCAGGAGCTAGCTAGATTAACTTTAATTAGTTCTTCAAACGAAGCGGCTATCCGGAGGAAATCATTGATTTCGAGCAGTCGCCCCAGCCTTGGTGAGATAAATGGCATGCCAGTTTTAGGACCATTAGGGCCTCCAACCGCCGCCACCACAACAGAGGTACCAAAAAATGCGGCGGCGGTGGATGCGAGTGACAAAACACTCGAGCGCAGTGATGCGGACAGTGATATAACGCTTGTTTCATTGACCACTCAAGGAGACAATGAGGAATCGCAGACAAACAATAAGGAGAATATCGAGCCCACCCCTCAGGAGACTACCGTCGAGATGAAAGAAGTAAACGATTCGAACGGTGTGGGGGCCGGTACAGGTATGTAGTACAAACATCGTAACTGAGCCTGGGCTCCATTGGTTTGAGGTCTGATGACTTACTTTCTATGCTTAACTACAGGTGATTCTATTCAGGAGTTGGCGCCCATTGGCCCTCCGAATAGACCCCCTCCCATTCCTCCTCGGCCAACCTCTCTACGGCCGGCTCCATTGGATTACCAGCAGCAACTCAGAGAAGAAGTTGAGCTTGGGGCACAGCAGGATGTTACGGAAGTTATTAACAATGTTCTCTTTCAAACTCAATGCGCCGTTAAGCCTATCAGGTTCGACCAAGATGGAGAACAACTCGATGTTGTCACAGAGTAAGTTTTCGATGTGCAACTTTAACGATAACGATAATCTCGCGATTTCACCGCTGACGTATATTCGAAGTTTATTCTATGGCAAGACTGTGTCGTACATTACGGCAGAAAACGGAGTTCGGTCCAAGGAAGAGTCCTGGTCTGACATTAAGGTCGATGTTGCTAGTGGATCAAAGGACATATATTCTGCAATCGACGGCGCCTTTGACGTCCAAAAGGTAGAGGTCGACGGCGCTGAGGTGGAACAATACGGTGCAATCAGCAAGTTACCCCCAGTTCTCCAGATTCAAGTCCAACGCGTTCAGTTTGATCAAGTCAGGAAGTCGTCATTTAAGTCAACTCATCACTTGGAGTTGAAGGAAACTATATACTTGGACAGGTATATGGACAGTAATAAGCATAATCTAGATGAAAGGCGCCGTGAATGCTGGCGGTGGAAGGATGAACTCCGCAAACTGAGAGCGCGCAAAGCTGAGCTTATTGATACGGAGGTATGATGAACCTTTCTCTTGTCTGCTACTCCCCACGGTCGAAAAGCTAACAATCGTATCCTTGAGTAGAGTTGGGCCTGTCTCCCGGATGTCTTCACAGAGACAAAAGCATACATTCAAAGCCTAATGGCTATCGAAGACGAACCCGATATGGCAGATGAAGCACTGAAGCTCGATGATGGTATTTTATCTCGTCTTACAGCCGTTGAGGAGATGGCCAGGGATGAAATTAAATGTATGTCGGCGCACGTATGTCTGTTAATACCTTCCAAAAGTTGCGGTCCACTAATACGCAAGGGCAGGCCTCGAAGCACGAGAGAGGGATTTAGTTGCATTGCTTGACTCTCAATTCACTGATCTTTGCCATCTCCCCTATCGGTTATATGCAGTCTTCGTGCATCATGGCTCTGTTGAGTTTGGTCATTATTACATATATATTTTCGACTATGACAAAAATATATGGAGAAAATACAACGACAGCGAGGTGACCGAAGTCCATAGCAAGTCGGAGATATTCGAAAGCAAAAATTTAACAAATCCTCCCACCCCTTACTTCCTCGTATACGTCAACGAGCACATGAAGGACCGCCTTGTGAAGCCTGTCAATCGCGAAATCGAGGAAGTCAGCCCTCCTGAGGCCCCGCCAATACCGGTACAGGCGCCATCTACCGTCCTGCGCGGTCAGCAAGCGAATGGGTCCGGACCGTCGCAAACAAGCACTCCTCCCGGCGGCGATACAGAGATGGAAGACCCCCCTGCATACAATGAAATAGAGAATGTACCTGCAGGTATGGATATTGCCAATGGCAAAAACGGGACGGTGGATGGCAATGGTAATGGCAAAAGGACTGCTATAAACACAACTTCCACTCCTGTTACTAATGCCGCCGCCGCGACTACCGCCGCCACCACTCTCAAGGGGAAGTGGAATAAGAAGTTTGCTAACATCCCGTCTGTGTCGTGGTAGGACCAGTGGTCACGACGGAAGCTGAAACTGTTGTATCCCCCTCTCCACCCCGCAACCGCCTCAAACGAAAAGTTGAGGGGGAGACTCACACTGATGATGAGCCTCCAGGCACCCTCGATCTCAAAGCGGCAGGTTAGTCACGACGCCCTCCATCACTTCATAGAGGTTAACTGATGTTTAATGGCTGGATTTTCTTTTCTTTTCTTTTCTTTTCTTTTTTTAAACGTCAGTTGATGTGATGTCCTAATTATTGGATCCTTTTAAATTCCCTTCTATGTCTCTCCTCACTACACCCAGCCAGGGCCTGCACCATTTTTTTTCCTTCACTTCATTTTATTTCCCTTCTATTTTCCTTACTATCTGTATGGTGAAAATGTTGCTTTTTTTAACGGCTATGTAAACGGGAAATTCGGGAATGCGGGCGCGCGTGTCTGGGTGGGATTGATAATGATTCCGGTTTTTGAGATCGCTCTCCTTCCGTTTCTGCTCAAATGATTAAATGATATCTCCATGAGTGCGAGTGTATGATGTCTTTGACCCCTCCCCTCCCCCTTCCCCCTTTTTTTTCCCTTACGATCTAATGATAAATATTTTCATGCCGGCGTATCAGCAACAGTGCTACCTTTTCAGTTTCGGCATCTGTAGTAGTTAGTCGCTTCAGTCTCTTTCTCCAAAAGGCTCCCTTTTGGGGACTTTTTGTTGCGTTGCATTGATGTTCTTTCGTCCAATAGAGAGGAGCTTGTCGTATCAAAAACAGCACCATAGAATTTTTTTTCGCATCAACATGGGGAATTCACTAGGCGTCCTGCCATTTTCACAAATGCGAAAGAGAAGTACTTTATGTTCAGGTGTATCCACGGCGAACTTCTTCGAATCTTGTGTCATCTTAGAAGGAAAGTCGCCATCAGCATTGCATACTGAGAATAAAATAAAATACAATACCATACCATACCATACAATAAGAAAAAAGCCCAGTAACAAAGCCCAGCCTGAGAGGTCTCTAGATCAGTGAGAATGTGCGTAGGATGGTCAACTACTCCATCGTTTCTACCCAGCAAAATATAACCCAGTTTGAGTAAGCTAGCTAGCTCGCAATAATCCACTTGACGCTGGTTGACATTTCTGACTCCTCTCCTCCTTTTGTTATTATTATTAAATCAAGCTCCTACCCCTAAGTGGGAGTCTTCCTTTCTTTCTATATATTTCCATATCATTTCATTTCTCTTTCTCGCTTTGTGATGATAGTTAAGAACATGTTGCCGCAGCTATTTGTTCGGCGCGGCAATTCTCGGAGCAAAAGGCGTTCGCAGCCCGGCGTGGGACTCGGCTAAGCTCTTTGCCGACGCCAGCCACTATTATTTATTGGATAATAGGAGTCCGCTTCCGAATCCCGCCTCCCGCCCCGCAGAACCGCTACCACAGAATGCCGTTATTCAGGGAAGAATAAATAATATTAAATATATCGTTTATCCAACGTGTACCTCTAGAGACTACCCCGCGCGTTGTCCTTCTTATCTTTCGTTCGTTTTGCCCGCGGCTGTTGCTGGCGTGATATTATTTGCTTCGGCTTGTTCTCCGCGCCTTGATTTGGCAGATCTCCTCCGTCCTGCCCCAAACTATATCCATCGGTCTATGGCAAGCTGCGAATCTTACTAGTTATCCTCTGGATATACCGAAAATTCTCCCCGCGGGCCCCATAGTCCGCCGCTATTGTCTGCTCCGTGTCCACCTTTTAAGTCGATCCCAGAGCCGGACTGGAGCTTGTTGCAAGAGAGAAATAAAAAAAAAAAAAAAACTTCCACTTCTTACTGCGTCAAGTCCTTCCTGCTACTAAACATATTGAGAAGGTAGAGAAGATTTAAGGAATAGGAAGAACTAATCGTGTTCAGCTGCGTGGAGGGGTATTTACACACACGCACACACGCACAATGTCATTCTATCTGCGGGTTGCGCAGGGCTTCTCCAACCCTTCAAAGGTAGTCCCACCCTCAATACACACGTCCCTTAGACACATGACGGGCAGTATTTAAGCTACAACGCTCCTGCGCCTTTTCCAATTGAATATGGGCTAATATTTGCCGTCTTTCACCCTTTGCAGCACCAAAAATCCCTCGTCCGTGCCTTCTCGAGCACCCTCCGCCGAAATGAAATCAATAAAGTCCTTCCCTCCGCTGCGGAGGCGATCAAGGACATGAAATCTAATTCCACACTCCTTGCCGGCGGGTTCGGCCTCTGTGGCGTACCGGATACTCTAATCGAAGCTGTACATGCCAACAAGTCCATCACGGGCTTAACCGCTGTCAGCAACAACGCCGGCGTCGACGGAGCCGGCCTGGGTTTACTCCTAGGCAGCGGACAGATCAAGAAGATGGTCGCCAGCTACGTTGGAGAAAACAAGACCTTCGAACGCATGTATCTCGGCGGCCAAATTGAGCTCGAATTGACTCCCCAAGGAACCCTGGCGGAGCGCTGCCGTGCCGGTGGTGCTGGTATTCCTGCCTTCTTTACCCCCGCCGCATTTGGAACCGTCGTCCAAACCGGTGACCTACCGCTAAAACACAACGCGAACGGCACCGTCGCCACTTATGGTGAGCCCAGAGACGTCAAGGTCTTCGATGGCAAGAGCTATGTCATGGAAGAAGCCATCAAGGGAGACTACGCGTTCGTCAAGGCCTGGAAAGCCGATAAACTCGGCAACTGCCAGTTCCGCTTCGCTGCCGCAAACTTCAACGGCGCCATGGGCCGCAATGCGAAGATGACTATCGTCGAGGCTGAGAATATCGTTGAAGTCGGCGAGATTGACCCGGCCGCCGTGCACCTGCCGGGCATCTACGTTAAGCGTGTCATCAAGAGCACGGCGGAGAAGAAGATTGAGAAATTCACTTTCGCCAAGGAGGATGGCGAGGGCGCGGATTTGTCTGCGTTGGGTAAGGGTGACACTGCCAGTAAACGGGAGCGTATCGTCCGCCGCGCCGCCAAGGAGTTCAAGAATGGCATGTATGCGAACCTGGGCATTGGGATGCCCATGCTTGCTCCTACCTTTGTTGACCCGTCTGTGGAGGTGCAACTGCAATCTGAGAATGGCATTCTCGGGCTGGGACCCTATCCGAAAAAGGGCATGGAGGACGCAGATTTAATCAACGCGGGCAAGGAGACGGTTACGCTCCTGCCTGGTGCGTCCTGCTTTGGTAGTGAGGAGTCGTTTGGCATGATCCGTTCTGGACGGATTAATCTGACGATTTTGGGTGCTATGCAAGTTAGTGCGAAGGGTGACTTGGCCAACTGTAAGTCCTTTATTTCGTCGTTTTGTCTTTCCTTGATCTCTCTGTTCCCCAATATCCAACAGGACCCCTTTTCCCCTTCCCGGCCCCAGCATATCCATTATACATTTATGCATACTTCATTCCCAACATCTAACACTTCAAACAGGGATGCTCCCCGGGAAAATCAAAGGTTTCGGCGGCGCCATGGACCTTGTCTCTAATCCTAGCGCCACCAAGGTCGTCGTCACCATGGAACACACCGATAAGAAGGGCAACCCCAAGATCCTCAAGCAGTGCGAGTTCCCGCTGACCGGCCGGGCGTGTGTGAGCCGCATCATCACCGAACTCTGCGTGTTTGATGTCGATTTTACAAACGGCCTGACGCTGATTGAGCTTGCGGATGGCGTGACGGTTGATGAGGTGCGGGCGAAGACGGAGGCGCCGTTTAAGGTTGCGGATGAGGTTAAGCCGATGCTGTGAGTTGGGAGGGTAATAGGAGAAGGAGGCGGGGTTTGAATGTTGAACGAGTGGGTTTAGCTATTTGTTATCGTTGGGTTGTATATATCTTTGTATTTGTTTTTTATATGATTTTTTTTTTATTTTATTTTTATTTATATATATTTTTTTTTGGATGGGGTTTGCTTCAGCTATATAGAGATATATATTCATGAAAGGCGCGTATTTTCTTATTCTAATGTGATAATCGCATATTTTTCATAATCTGTTGGATGATGATTCAATATATAAATCTAATGTATTTCTGTTTCTGGATATCCTCATTTCTACCTCCTTCATCCCTCTAACGTCGGTCCTATTGGCCAATTGAGGAAGCAAGATATGTATACATCTATTCATATCAAAAACCAGCCATCACAAAGGTAGTACAAATACAACCACACTGTGCAAAAAGAAACCAGCAGATGCAAACATTCATATAGTACATGAACAAAAAAAAGTAGAAAACAAAAATAAAAAAAGGCCCCCCATACACTTCCACCCCCATCCCCAACTTCCTCCTCCTATTACTGAAACCTTAGAACGCCCCGAACCTTCTCCATCAACCTCTTCACCCAGCCCCTGCCCGGCGCCTCCCTAAACTCCCTCAACACATCATCATAATGCGACGGTGCGCTGCGCGGATGCCGCAGATTCTGCGGCAGTGGGTATTGCTTCTCGTACCGGTTTTCCAGCAACGAGTAGAGCGCGTTTATGCTGGCGGAGGACAGTTGTGATCGCTGCTGCTGCCGTTGTTGTTCTCGCGTTTGTGATTGTGGTGCTGTCGTTGTTGCTGTTTGTGGTAAAGGAGAAGAAGAAGGGGATATGGCGATGGTGGTGGGGGGAAGACGGGTTTTTAGATATGTTTGTACGGAGACGGCGGAGGGGCGGACCGGGTCGCTGGGCCAGCGGGATATGAGGCGGTTTATGTGGGCGGAGAGGGTTTTGGGGGAGAGCTAGATTGGAGATTGAGTTAACCCTTTCATCTATGTGAACGTAGGTTTGGTTATAGGGGGTAGGATAAGGGGAGGCACACTTGTTTTGTCATTGCTGTCTAGTGATTTTATTTCTCTGGTTGCGGGCGGGACTGGATCGAGGGAACCACGGCGGTTTGGGAAAGGTTTCCTGGTGGGTAAAATATTGCTGGAAGTTTTTTTTTCCCAAACAAGCCCGGTAGGGAATGACGGAAATGAAGTGCTTTCTATGTGTATATGAACCCAGGAATGCGGTATCTTCATTCAGCAATAATGAAGCGGAGTGTAGATGATATCCGCCATACAAATGTTATCTTGGCTGGGAGGTTTGTGCTTAGTCACTTGCGCCATCATATGATTTGCTGGCATGCTTGATCGAACTTCGCTTCGTTGTCTCATCGTTGGAACAGCGCCTAAATATCCCATCTTTCACGCCGTCTCCTATATATTTCCTGCCCCCTTTGTTACTTTTATACCCCACTGCTACGTTCTTTGCACTCGTTTCCTTTTCTGTTTCCTGTATTGCATTTGACGTTCTTCACTGTGGCTCAGTCATGAGCTCACATCGATATCAGCGGGTATGGCAATCTCTCCTCTCTAACCAACGGTGGCCCTGCTTGGCCGTGATAATCATGTCGAGATCTTGCGACTTTGTTAAGATTTTATAGTGCTAACCACACCTATGTCTATCTTCAGGTTGATGGACACGATGTAGATGATGATGATGAACAAATATTACACCCTGTCCAGTCTGGACCCATACCCTCGTCTCCTCCGCCTTCGTTCCACTCCAGATCACCCTCCCCACCCTCGCGCCGTCTCTTATCCCAAGACCCTTTACACTCAGAAGCGGATCAAACCCTCGTGGACACGTTTGGCGATGGTGACGAGGACTCAGACGCTGAAGATGGGGCCGATGACAGACAACGGCTGATGAGGGGGAGTACTAGCCCCCAGGGTGATAACGGTTCAACGCCTTTTGGACGCGGAGGAAATGGAGGGCAGGCTCAGGGCGTGTCGACAACTGGGAATATGGCGCAGGCAGCATTCAATCCATCGGTATCTACCTCGTCTAGAACGATACACGGGGCTGGGACTACGAACGATGGGGTTTTTGCGAATTTGGCGGCGAAGCCGGAACGGGGAGAAAAAACAGAGGATCTACCACCGGTATGGAATTCTACAACGGTTTTGAACATGTCATGGACTTGTTTTATTCAGTAGCAGGCGAAGGATGTAGTTTACTAACATGGTTGTAGACCTACGAACAAGCCGCGGCTGACGCCACCCCCCCTTACTGGGAGACGACCATTGTTGCTCCTGGCATGTCTTCCGACGAAGTCTATGTTGACGGCCTCCCTGTTGGCTCCATATTCTCCTTTATCTGGAACGGCATGATCTCCACGTCTTTCCAACTTGTCGGATTCCTCCTTACCTACCTCCTCCACACAACCCACGCGGCCAAGAACGGCAGCAGGGCCGGTCTAGGTCTTACCCTCGTGCAATACGGCTTCTACATGAAAGGCAGTAGCGAAATAAATCGGCCATCGGAACCTGACGGCGGCTACGCCACTCCCCCGGACCCCAACAGCCATAATTTCGATCCGAACAAAGTGGGCCAACCCGGCTATGATTCAAGCGCCGACTCGGGAAGCTCAAAACCGCTCGCGGGCATCACAACAAGCGAATGGGTCTCGTATGTACTTATGATTGTTGGATGGTTTATATTGATCCGGGCCGTCAGCGATTTCCTTCGGGCACGACGACATGAACAGCTGGTTCTGCAAAGCCCTGACCGTGGCCTCGGCGTGCCTGTAATCGCTGAAGGCGAACGGGACGAAACGGTCGTCTGAAGCCGGGGTACGTTTCCATTTTGTACGTGTTCAATGGGACCAGAACTTTGTTTTTTTTCGTTTTTGTTCTGGATGATGGATTTCTTGGGCTTTTCGGGGATTGGGACAATTCTGAAGCTGTTTCATTTTTTGTTTCTCCTATTTTCACAACTGTAATTAACTAGTTACCGACCAGGCTGGGAGCTCAGGCGTTCTACTCTTTTTTTTTTTTTCTTTTTCTTTTTTTTTTTTTTCTCCATCCGGCCTTGTCCCTTGTCTTTGTCATGCCTTGCTCCGTCTTAATTCCTTTACTTCTGCTTCTTGCATCATATTCGGCTTTCTTCCAAACCACACACCAACCTCTATGTCGTCTCTCCTATATCATTGCTCCGCCCGCTTAAAACAAACTCCTTGTCGTTTGGAAAATACCTCGTACCTAGATATACATTACAAACAAATCCCTTTCCCTTCCCTCCTCACATCATTCTCTCCATTACTTATTGGTGGAGGGACCTCGTGCACATACATACATACTTACATACATACCTACTCAATGCGCCCGGCTTTATTCCCTTTGTCTCATTTTCATTTTTCTTCTTTTTTTGGTCATCCTCACGCCGGGAACTTCCTCCATACGTTCAGAGAAGGTTATCTAGAGATTTCCAGGAGATATAACTACAATTCTTTTTATATCACATGGGAACTAATAGTTGAATATTTTAATTTAGTCCACATTTCGCTCTGGACAAACAACGCCCATGGATCTCAGCCTCCGAAAATCCGCGGGAATATTCCCCACTATAATATTATTATTACCCTTCAAACTTAGAGAGTTGCCTACTTCAGAAAGGAGGACTTTCGTCTTCTCTCATCTCCAACGTGGTTGCAGAAGCATCCGACACAGAACGCGCGGCGGACGGATGGTTGACAGCCCAATCACGACGCACGAGGCCGAGGGTTTGTGATGTACATGTGCTGTACAATGTACAGTTTAAGTTGTACGTAGGTAGTTAGTTAGCTTTCTTCGTCTTCGGATCAGGAGCAAATCAAAGGATCATGATGTCATGGTTAGTTACAGCTTAGTTACACCGTGGCCGGGCTGGCGGTGGCCGGTTTTGAAGGAACACCTGGTGGGTTGCTCGGGTGGCCGTGCAGCTGGCAGGAGGAGACTAGACGAGAGGAGGAGGGCTGAGATCGGGTTTGCTTTTCGGATATATTTTTGATTACTTTTTCTTTTTACAGGATGCAAAACGAGTGTGTATGCCTGTGTTGTGTGTACCTGACTGACGGAACTAAATTAGAGTTGGAATCTTCATTTGCGATAAAGCTAACTACTAAAGAAAGGAGAGAGAGAGAGCTGGGTGACTAGATGATGAACTGGACCTGGCCGCCACAGTTTCTCTCTCGTGGTCCGAAGCCACTTAAATTACATCCGAAGTTATGGATACTGACTGTTGTTGCCTCTTTCTTTTCAGATTAGTCTGTACAGCTGAAGAATACAAAAGAGAACGCAGCTGGCGGGGGAAATACGAGGTGGTGGAACAAAGATGTTTTGGCTAAACCTATCTCTATTATGATTTTAAATCTATTATTTGCTTTTTTATTTGCCCGTCCGTCTGCATCCCTGAACTTACTGGCCGTGCATGGTACGAAAGCTCTTGATTTCTCTCTTCTTTCGCTCCTCCTCCTCCTCGCGTCCTTTGATGGCCCAGGTGAAGAAGTACTTGTTCTTGTCTAACATCAGACCAGTTTCACAAGGGTTTCAATTATGATTTTATAGCTCGGGTGTCTGGGTTGTTGGCTCGTATAAAGGGCAGCTCTGGGTAAGTTTCTGTACATAACCTACACATCACCACCGGGGCTTTTTTCTCTTTCTTTTTCCCTCTCTCTCTCTTTTCTTCTCATAAGAACATTTAGGATAGTGCTTATATGTGCTTTATCTCTGTTTAATTTCGTTTATATCCCTTTCTTTCTTTTGTAATTTCTTTCCGCTGACCTCTCTGCTGTGTATGGTCGAAGTCTATATACAACCACAAACTTAATAGCAGCCCGAGATTCCCTCTTCTAAGCTTCAAGGGAAAGCTATTTGCTCCTTTGTGATGCCTATCCATTGAATAGGAGTGAAAAAGTGAAAATCAAACACATCAAAAGTTAAGGAGGTCGCTCGCCGGTCGACACCCCGCCATACTCAGACCCATATTCATTATTCACATTCGTTGCCCGTCGTCCAGCATCAGCCATGGATGCTCCTCCCCGCCGTGTCGTGGAAGCACAGTCGTATGGTCCTCTTATTGATCTGGCTGCCAATCCGCCTCGCTATCCGAGGAATCCGTCCAAGGCGCCCCTGAAACCCTTGGTGCTGTATATTGTGCGTGTGCCGGGCAAGAGAGGTATGTTCCTCCTCGGCTTCCCCCCCCCCCCCACCTTGCTCCATATCGGAGACCGGCGCAAAATGTCCGATTGCGCAAAGACAATACAAGCTCATATATAAGCGCTGTCTTTTTTGTCTTATGCCAATTTGCAAAATGAATAAGAATATCAATTTATCTAACGTTTATATATTTTATTTAATTTCAACCTAGATGTGTTCCTTTCTCCGCTCAAGCCTCCGACAGAATCCAGCATCTCCCCAGCTCTCATCGACGCCGCTCTCTATTACATCCATGTCGCAACCCCAGACGATGAGGCCATCCTGCGTGCCATCGAAGAGGAAAAGCGTCTCAACAAACCACTCCCAGGCGTGAACCGATGCCTTCCTCCTTTTGGTCTGTCGGCTCCCATCCAAAGAAAGCCTGTGCCGGGCACGGAGCTCAAACCGCCTCCCATTCCTAGGCGACCAGTGTCATCAGATGTAGATACTCCTTTTCAAACCGGCGCTGAAAATAAGGGTCATCAGCAGCCACGAAGCCCTCGGGTACCTAGATTAACACCAGACGGATCACCAAATTCACAGAGGAATCCCATTTCGGCCCAACGATCTTTACCCCCTATTCCTTCAGATCCGAGCAAACGCTTGTACCCCGAGGCAGCCTCGAATTATGCCGACAACACGACGGGAAGTGGTCGACCGAGACGTGACACACAGCCCCGGAATCTATTTGGGGAAAGCGAATATTTAACTCCACCCACCGCTCCGCAGGGACGAGCTAGTTGGGATGGTGGGCGACCATCCATCTTGCCCAAGCAAAACCCGTCATATGGTGTTGCACACTCACGTACTTCTCCCGGACGCGCCTCCAGGGATCACCAACGTACGGGGCCCAGCTTCTTCCAACAAGGCGGACGACGAAACGCTGAAAGGACCAAAGATCCCCCTACCCCTTTCCACCTAACTCTTATACGTCGGGACACGACCAACAACCTCCAATGGAACGTCGGGAACATTACAAATTGCACCTCCCAATCATCACCGGAAGTAGCGTTGGACGGCACGATAACCGTTGAAATGCTCACGCATGGCTATAAGAAACTAGCCTCTGAGAGCATCTCTTTCTCCTCAAAAGAACGCCCCACCCATCCCGACACCACCGCTGTTGATAACACCACGGATGATCCGCGAAAATTCATCCGCCACCTCACCCTCACCAATCCGCAGAGCTATCGCCAGGGCGGCCACGGACGTCATCACAGCAATTCATCTATTAACAGCCTCCCGCCACTAGACCAGACAACCACCACCACCAAAGACCCCCCCTCAAAACCCCAGCGAGGCAAATACTACACCTTCAAGTCCCCCTGGGACGGCACCTGCACCTTCATCACGGGAATCAACGGCCGAAGCCTAAAATGCAAACACACAATCCCATTCACAAATCCCGCGCTCGCCGGCCTAAATCTCCAAGCTCTCACCCCCAGCACCAGCGGTAGCGGCAGCGGCGGCGCTCCCAACTACGATCCAAACGTCCCACCCAATCCCCATCTAAACCTACAAAAGCTACAATCAGCCCTTGAAGCCTCCGCCGCCGCCGCCGCAGCAGCAGCAGCACAATCATCTCCCTCCTCCTCGCCAGAATCACTACAGGGCTCCACAGCAACAGCCGCAGAACTTCGGTTTAATCTCCCCATATTCTCCACGCCGCATAAGAATGGTCAGCACTACCAACACCACCACCAACACCAACACACCCAGCACGAAAAAACCCACCACAACAACGGCCCAGACACGCCCCACCCGACCCGCGCCGTCAAACTGCGCAGCCAAGTCGAAGAGCTCGCCGGCCGGCTGGATCTAAGCCTGGGCCGCGAGCGGGCGGGCGGGGGCACGTTCGGCAAGAGCGCGAAGTTGGGCAAGCTGATTATTGAGGATGAAGGGTTGAAGATGCTGGATTTGGTTGTGGCGGCGTGTATGGGGGTGTGGTGGGGGGTTTATGATAATTTGTCGAGGGGGAAGG
>JAFEJD010001982.1:0-16221 GCA_018296065.1 Blastomyces percursus | reverse complement strand
CCTCAATCCAAGGAAAGACTTTTTGAATTATCAAATGGTTTATTGAATCAGGACCTGCTGCTGTGCTTGTAGAGCTAGCATAGACTGCAGTTTTAAGCTCGTCTCTAGTTAATGAAGGCCATTCCCAAGAACAACCTTCCTCATATTCACTCATGGGCGTATATGATCAGAGCTTGGTGGTTTTTGAAATAATACTCTTAAAAATGCCTGACATGAAATATCTTGATATTCATCCATGGATATTCCATTCCAAGGTAGGAGCTTTGTCACAGACCTATTCTTTGTGTAGACTCACCAGCGCCGCGCCCTGCATCGAAATCGCCCGCTTGTTCGAAATTCGCACCGCCAATAGTTCTGCCCCGATATCTACGAGCATTTTAAACACGGTTACATGTACGACCTGATAACCCCAATATTGGAGGCGTCCGGACCCGTGGGAGGAGAAGATTTCCCCCTCTTCCATCCACAACACCGCAACCCCGGGTCCAATCATCACGGAAATTGAATGCCAGATAGAATAGAGCCAATCATTCAAATCATGTGAGAAAGATCCACGCTTGGATTGCAGTACAAATTCGAAGCAACCGTCTCTGCAAGATCCCGCGAGTTTTGGTGTTCCAAAATATAAGTGCCAAGCCTCCCTCACGCACCGCCTGCCGAATCCTGCCCAAACTCGGCAGAAAATCCAAAAAAGTACCGCGGCACGGCACAATTATTAGATTCCTAATTAGGAAATCCAGCAAGTCGAGACTGCTAACTAGTCACGTGTTCAGTTTAGTCATACTCGCGTGGACTCCAACGGGGTTGGACGCGTCGGCGACGGGCAATGAGGATGAAATGGACGTCACATATCGCAACATTGGATATCGAAGGATTGTTTGTGTTTTTATTGGAGAGACACACAGACATGTCGGACGACCGAATTCCGCAAAATACCCTTACGGAAAGTAAGGAACAGCAGCCCTCATCGACCCTTCGAGCTGAATTAAAGGAATGGGAGCGCTCCTTCGCCGCTGCAAATGGCGGCCGCAAACCCGGGAGAGATGATATCAAAAACAACACTGCCATTTGTACGGAAAGACAATAACCCCGTGTTTACTCTCTATTTCGCACTGAAAAGAAAATGAAAAACAATAGAATAAACTGGTCACTGACCCATCGAATTACATTTGCCGCTTTATCTATGCGTGTTTAGCTGCCAAATACAAACTCTATTCCCGCCTACGTGCCCAATCTTCGCAGACCAGCACCCATTCTCCAGTTCCAGCGGAGGAAATATCACAGCCGAGGAAACGCAAACGCCCCTCAGAGCCGCAGGAAGATGTAAACGGGCCGCCACCAACACAATTCTGCTCAACACCCCGAAAAACCCCCAAGCACATCCCCGCCACACCCAGCAGGGGTGCACTATTAACATCAACAACACCGCCTCTTGCAAACCCTCACCCATCGCAGCTAGACCCTTACGATTCCCCATCAACATTACGCAGACTCTTCAGTCCTAGCTACCATAATAACCCCCAGGAGTATCGCCACTCATCCTCATCTCCCTTACCCCTCCGCGCAGCCATTGGACCTACGCCACAGCGTGATGGTAAAGCTCTAGGTCTATTTGACCTCCTTTCTGCATCTGGCGGCAGTCATCGCAGTAGAAACAGTGCTACTGCTACTAAGACTACGACGCCGTCCTCGAGACAGGGAAGGGGCTCTAATAGTCATCGGGGTGATCATGATGGCATGCAGACTCCTTCGAGGCTCAAAGGAGGTCGAACCAATGCAGGAAATGGGGATGACAAGGATGGAGAGAAATATTATGAAAACTTCTTCGCTAGCCCACGCACCCCAGTATCATCTGCTAAAAAGTTCTACCTGGCCAACTTCTTCACGACGCCGCCTGGGTATCGGTATTCCACTGTTGTCGATGGCAGAATAAGCAGTCATGATGATGACAGTAACCAACAGACAGGTAACGATGACACAGTGAATGAAAGAAGAGGTTCAGCGTCGAACAATCCATTAGGTTCGGATACGCCTTCTTTCCTCCGCCGACGGAACTTATTCTCGTCATCGTCTAGGGCCAACTCTCACCAGCATGCGCGAGGGGCTAGTGGGGCTACTCTACACGATCTAAGCCCCATTGCAGTTCGCATGCCGCAGAAACTTGTTGGGAAGGGGCTAAGTACTATCGTTCAGACGTTAAGGGATATTCAGGAGGAGAGGTTGGATGAGGAGCTGGATGTTTTGAGAGAGATTGAGGCGGAGGCGGCGGTGCGAGAGGATGATGTTATTATTAATGATAGCCAGGTTCCTCTGCACGATGTGGAGGGTGATGGTAATAGAGAGGGAAATACTTTTATGGCGCGACAGTGGAAGAAGAAAGGACAGAAACGAACGACGAGACGGGTTATCATGAGGCCAGTCCGTGCGAAGGCTAAAGCTACACCTGAGTGGCCCGTTGCTGTGATTGATGACGATGACGATGGGGATGGGAATGGGGGAAGTGAAGATGAGCTGGCGGCTATGTCAGAAACGCAACCGCAAGCTCAACTTCAACCTTCTGCCGAAAACGGCGCGAACAAGGAAAATGAAGATGAATATGAAATAGCACGTGGCCGCCGTGGTGGATTATTCTCCGCATCTGACAAAGATAATTATGCCGACAATAATGACTCAGAACTCAACAACGGCGACCCACATTCTGATCTGGATTCAGACTCAAATTACGAAGACGTTATTACGGGCCCGGCATCGCCGTCTCACGCTAAGGGCTGGGTGGATATGAAGAAGCAGAAGTTTGTTCTTACGAGTACTGCCAATGCTAATATCAAGGCCAATGCGGCGAAACGGAAACAGGCTACGACGGCAACGGCAGCTACTCAGAAACTCAAAGCCAAAACGGACGCGCATGCTAATTATCGTGCATTGAAGATTCGGGGGAAAGGCTCACATGCGAGGGGTGGCGGGAGGCGGTTTGGGAGGAAGAGGAGGTGATGGTGACTGATATGGGTAATTGTTTACTTGGGATGGGATGAGATATCATTAGGCTGGAGGAGATCTGCGAGTACTTCCCATAACGGAGGCCGGATATATATGTTTTTTAGTATAAACTATAAACTGTGGAAGTTAGGACAGATCCAAGGCGTTTCCTTCCAAGCGGAACGAAAACCATTGTAGTTAAATAGTTTTGGAAAAGAGACGTTGTTTTACTTGGGAACGAATATAAATATTTATATCTCTTATTAGGACGTGAAAATGAGCTAGCTACACGTAGGGGTGGTAAATTCGAGCTATTGGCCCAAACCAACACCCAAAGCAAAAGGAGTAAAAAGTCCATGAGTCAAAAAGTTTTCTATCATAATATACATGTGCGACGTAGCAGCCCGCCCGTATATGCAATATCTGTACCCCATTTACGCCTCTCGCTATGTTAGTTCCAAAACATAATCAAGGATAAAATCAATGATAAAAAGGGGCCCCTGCACCGTACCGTACCGTACCTAATCCCATGTTACGTTTCAGATGCTCCTGATATCAAAGCCGTGAAAAACACGTAATCTCTGTTCCGCAATCTACTGGAAGGAATTTGAATCGAATTATCCCCCAAACATATATTCTATCAATCCGGTTGATACCTATTACGCGCCCACTGTATCCGTTTCGCCCGAGCGGCGGGACTATCAAAACGCCCTCTACCCTCCATGCTCGTCGCTTTCAAAACCCTCCCAGGCGGCCACGACCATCCACGGTCTCTATCCCTATCCCTATCCCTGACAGTGCAAGGCGTGTTCGATGAAGACCGGGTCATTGTGCGCGCATCCGCATGTCTACCCAAGCGCGACTCCATGCCCATGCGCTGCAGAGCGTCCCTCGTTACCATAACCGGCATCATCATACTGCAGCGCCCGATCCCAATCCGTCAGCGAATTATACGGACTCCGCAACCACGTCTGCAACTCATGCAGGAACAACCGCGCATTATCGCGCCCGATGAATTCCCGCAATAGCTCTTCCGCCTGTCCGCTGCTACCTTTGACATCCACCGTGCGCAAAATTGCGACGATGTATTCGAGAAGGAATTCGGCGTTGTTAGATGCGCGAAGTCTGTCTGCCCCTGCCAGGCCGGTGGTGGAAAACTCTGTATCGCTGGCCGGGTTTAGAAACGTGAAGACTTGTAGCTCGCGCCGTATCCATTTGCGTGCGCGCGAGACGAGGTGAGCATCTTGGTTAAAGTGCTGCGGGGTGACCTCACGGTATTGCGAGAGTCGGTTGGTGCCTACCCGTCGGGAGTAGAGTTGGTGGCGGTATATGTGACGTCGGCGGATTATCGGGTCGTCTGGGCCAGGGGTGGTTGGAGGGTCTCGCCGTGGCCGATGACGTGGAGGACGCGGGAATCTCCTAGGGTGAGGGTGTGCTCCTGCAGCACTCTCTAGACTTGCAGTAGTAGCTGGAGCGTGTGATTGAGGTGGTAAGCGGTATATTTTTGGGGCGGAGGTGGAGCTGGTTTCGGTCTCATAATCGACGCTTGTGACAGTTGCTTGGCCTATAAAATGTATACGTATTAGTTAGCTACCAGTGTCGCATGTGCGGAGTATACAGTTGATTATCCACATACACAATGGGCAAGCAGGACGCTGGTGTAGCCAGCTTAGAAGACATAAAAAGTCGAAGCTAGCATGCTTGCAGGGCTGCGCGGTTGCCGTCTCGGTTATCTGCTCGAGACAGATCACGCAAGGATTAAGATGGACGTCATTACTGGTGGACTGGGTGTCCGCTACCTCGTCTAGGGTTTTGCGGAGGATTTCCTGCCGCAAATCGACATCCTGTGCCATGGGAAACAAAATCACCTACACTCTATTCGATATCGTCGCAGGTTTGTTATTGATAGAGGGACAATGTTGATGAGTAAGCAGAATAAGGTCGTCCCTTTTTGGGCTAGTAATCCACGTGATCTTCCAGATAGGCAAGAATGCCGAGGCCGATCTCGAGTTTGCAAAATTACCCAATCCGGTAATCATGGCTATCGTCCGGCATCAAACTTCAACCATTTTCAACACGGCGGAGACGGACAGCGGCAGGCAGAACAGATACTCGCTAGCACTGTGTGGTATATCTCCACACCCCGCCCTTACTGTGCTATATTATGTGATGCTGAAATCTGCTAGAGCTGTTTCCTCACGATTCACAGAGTATTCCAGGATGGCTACTCCAATGGTGAGCAGGCCCTTGTATAGCGAGGGCCGAAAATCCACATATACCACCACGGCGCTCAAACGATGGTCATGCCAAAGCGGTGGCGAACTGCCTGGTAAAAGCTTGCTCATCACAACAACTAGTTGCTGTTCAGACTCAGAAAAGCTAATTAATTGTCGCGTTCATTCATAGCTGTCTCGCAGGTTAAAGCTATCCATGTCTACGATTTTGATAATACCTGTACGAGCCCGCATTTATATCCACCCTTAAGTGGAGGACCCTAAGGCTGACTGGATGTTACTCCTTTTTCTCAGTATTCTCGAGTCCCCTTCCAAACCCGCAGCTATGGAACGGCCCGACGATTGGTTTTCTTTCTACATACGAATGTTTTGCTAATGGTGGCTGGTGGCATGATCCCAACATTCTTGCGGCTACGGGAAAGGGCATGGAAGTAGAGGAGGCAACAGGGTGGAAGGGTTGGTGGAATGAGCAAATAGTACGTCTGCCAACATTAGTATTGATGTATACGGAACAGCACTACTTACACTTATTTCAAAAAAGGTGCAATTGGTGGAGCTTAGCATGCAACAAAAGGATGTGCTTACGGTTCTGCTCACTGGACGGGCAGAAGGTCCATTCGAAAGCATTATCAAGCGGATGGTGAAGAGCAGAAAACTAGACTTTGATTTAGTCTGCCTAAAACCAGAAGTCGGGCCCAACAGCCAACGGTTCTCCTCAACAATGAACTTCAAGCAAACTTTTCTCGAAGATCTAATTCTCACCTACAAACATGCCGATGAGATCCGAGTATATGAGGATCGGATTAAGCAGTACGTCCTATCCCTTATTATTACCTTTTTTGAACCAAAATCTCACGCCCTGTTTAGTGTTAAGGGGTTTCGCGAGTACTTTGAAAAGTTCAATCGATCTTTACAACTTGGCCCGCCCTCTACCCCACGGAAACCCATTAATGCTGAAGTTATTCAAGTTGCTGAGGAGGCTGCTTTCCTCTCCCCCGTCGCCGAAGCCGCTGAGGTCCAGCGGATGATCAACTCACATAACAAGGTTCTAACTTCGACCTCGGGTAATACAACTAAATCGCCGTACGGACGGTTAAGGATAAAGCGCACGATTTTCTTCACAGGGTATCTCCTATCCAACACAGATTCGTCCCGTATCATAAATTATGTTTTAAACCCATTGATACCTCCTAATATGCCCGATTCGAACGATATTAAGTACATGGCCAACTCCATCCTGATTACGCCACGTCCAATATCAAAATCCATTCTTGATAGAGTCGGCGGCATGGGGAAGACTGTACGCTGGCGAATCACCGACACAGGCGTGTTTGAAAGCAAACTATGGGCGGCTAGGGTAACTCCCGTCTCAGACTCAGAAATAATCTACACCGAAAACCCGGAGCCACTCATGGTTCTCGCCATGCGCAAGGGCGCACGGCCCGCGGACGCGAACAGGATCCGTAACTGGCAACCTGTCCTAGAGGACAACGCCCTTGTCTTCGACGCAACCGTCGGTCAAAAGATGGCGCTGATGATCGAAGAGGAACACCCTGATGAAGGCGAGTGGGAGACGCTACCGAAGAGCAACAATAAACGTAGACTTGTGCAGCATAACCTCCGGGATGACGAAGGCGCGCCGGTGCCGTCGTACTTACGGGACTGGAACAACAATAACAACAATAGCCCCAACAATCCTAACATGCGAGACCGCGAGCCGGTTTCGCGTAACTACGCGCCACATCACCATGCCCATGCACCCCATGGGCCTAGTCATGGTCAGCAAGAATTCCCACCTTACCACAACCGGAACAATCCCCCCTATTCACGTCATCATGGTGAGGGTGGCGGTGGAGGTGGAGGTCGACACTATGGAGATGATGGAGGAGCTCCTCCTCGCCGCGGTGGAGGCGGCGCGGGCCCTAATTATCGGGGAAGTCGCGGACGTGGTCGCGGCGGACGCGGACGGGGACGTGGCCGTGGAGGAGGAGGTGGTGGTCGAGATGGCCCACCTGGCTCCCATCAATATAGGTCACTAGATGATCATGTAGCCGGCGGCGGCTCGGGTGGTGGGCATGACGGGCATGGCACGGGTGATGAAAGGGGCTTTGGAGGGGGTGGAGGCCCGGTTATGAATTATTGATGCCTGGGTACTGCTCTGTTTTCCTCCTACCAAAAAAAAAACTTGATGATCCTACTTCATTTTTCACCTTTATCTTTCTTTTGCCTTATTATTATCATATTCTATTCTTTTCATTCCATATGAACTTTCACTCATCCCCCTTCTCCAACCCAAATTCATATCCCGCACCACCGATTTTCTGCTTCCCTCCTCCCTATCTCTTTCTTTGAAGTTTGAGTTCGTATGAAATTTCTTTCCTATTTCCCTTTCTCCTATGTATATATATATATATATTGTTCTTCCTCGTCCTTTTCTCGTATTCCTTTTAGCTATCTCATATTTTCCAATATTCGTATATTACTTTAAACTATCAACGCTGCCTTTGAAAGTCCCATCCCACCTGAAACCCCTAAAACCTTTATAAATAAGCTTGGGTAAAGGCGAAAGAAAAGAAAAGAAACTAACGCAAGCAACAACAACACAAGGCGCCCTTGCTATGCCGACATTCTTCCAATTCCTCTCTTGGAAATAACACCCCCCGGGCCTGATTGGGTCGAGCTGCTACATACGCATGAATTCATCTGGATGTATGCGTGGAAGAGGTAATGAAAGTCGCAATGTCTTAAAAAAATTACGACCATGCTAGAAAGGGGGAAGAAAAAGAGCTGATAACGTTAAATGATCAGAATTATTAAGTACAAGTACAAGTGATTTAACTTAATCCATATCTATCTGATAGTTAACAAAACAGATGCAAAAAAAAATCCAGGCGTTCTTCTCTCATTTATCAATTTCAATCCGAAGTTAGGTAGAGATAACTGACTTTCCCTGTCCATTATTCCAGTTCCATAAATCGTGCCCCATGCGTTCTTTTGTCGTATAAATTGTTTCTCATCCATGTATTCATCACATCATCGACGCAGTCAACGTTGCCCCTTTCAAAGAAAGATAAAAAGAAAATGACAAGAAAAGTACAAAATCCGCCAATAATATCTAAGCAAAGAAAGGAAAATAACAAAAAAAAAATCAGTCATCTGTCAAACTCGTCAACAAACTAATACTCAAAATCATCGCCAACAATCCAATCGTAACAATAACAAGAAACGCAAACGAAAACCACCCCAGGATCATCGCCGACGTCCCCACCCCACTCCTCACAACCCCATTCCCCAAATCCTGCGCGATCGTACTCGCCGCCACAGACGCCGTATGCTGCCACAGCACAGATACGAGGACAAATACCGCCGAAACGAAAATGAGCGCCAGACTCGCCTGCGAGACGGGCCGGGAGGGAAACCGTTTCACCTCGACGTCTTCGCCGTTTTCGCCCACCTCGTTGTGCCAGGAGGGGAAGGTGGCGAGGAGGAGGAAGCAGAAGAAGGCGAGAATTATGGCGACAATTCTGGTTTATGGAGTTAGCGCGTTCGAAAATTTATATATCTATATATGTAAAAATATTGGCTCAAAAAAAAAAAAAAAAAAAAAGGAGTAAAGAGGGAAAAGGCGATCCAACGTACATCAAATACGGAAAAACAACCGCGTCCTTAAACGTCGCCGCAACCCACACCAGATTTAACGGATCTTCCTCGGACTGTAAGATATCCGCCAGCGCGGTGGCGTTTGAATTACAGATGAACGCGCCGCCGGTGGGTTGGACGCAGATGCCAAAGTAACCCACACGCACCTCGACCTGTGCGCCGCCGACGATGTTGTTCATGGCGATGTTGATGGATGGCGCGACGATGGCGGGATCAATGACTGGCTCATATTTTTCGTAGAAGAGGGATATTAGGAAGATTGTGGGAATTTCCGGCGAGGAGGAGGAGCAGCCGGCTAGGAGAAGGGCTGGAAGGTGTTTGTGCATATTAACGCTCTTGCTTTTCCCTTCTAAGGATATTTTATACAATGGGAATGGAGACTTACATAGTAATATTATAGCAATGCCAATGAATACCATGAGGACATGGTGGTAGCCGATAAGAGGTAGAAATTCTGCAACGCTCAAAATATAGTTAGTTAGCATGTCCTTTGAATTTCTATTCATCTCTTCCAGCAGACACGTTGTAAATGCAACAGGAGGCCAGGCTCACGATACTCATTCAGTCTAGCTCCCTTCCTGCCCTCCGGCATTACTACCTGGACAGTGAAATGAAAGGGGAGATCACTCACGGAGGAACCGGGTAAATTTTAGCTCCGGCATCTTGGTGGTGGTGTCTTTTTTGCCCCAGGCTCCAGTTGCCGATGGGAGTTGGCTATGGTATTATATAGCCTGGTTTTAGTCCTCAATGGCCGTAGGACACAACACAGAAACAAAGGGAAAAGAGGGCCCAACCGCCTTTAGCGGAATGGGTTCTGATAATCTCTCGTTTCCCTCAATATTTTTTTTTTCGTTTTCCCTTTGGCTTATAACCCCTTTTGGATGTGCGGAGCTACAGCGCGCTCCCCGTTTCTTCTCTTTTCGACCCCGGAGGATACGCACGCGATCTGCAACACAACAAAAAGAGTGTATGTAAAGGATATGCCTTGTCTGCTCTTGGATCGAGATATCTGCTGCGACAATCAACCCCTTGTTTATGTTAGTGCGCGCAAGCCTTCTTTTGCAATCAACCTTTCCACTTCTTATTTAAGAGAGGTCGAAAGTGGTCGTCTATAGCCTGCGGAATGATGGTGGAAAGAGAGTGGTTTATCTTTTGCGTGCGCTGAGAGAGGTGTGGCGTTTCTCGGGGCGAATAGGATGGGTGAGTAGGAGTAGTTGTTTGCTTCTTTCAACCCTTTGAGATGGAATACATTTGTCAGACACGGCAGCACGCAGAGAGCAGAGGGCAGAGAGGGTTCGGGAGGTCTATGGATGGGATGGTGTATAGATGTATATGTATGGAGACTGCAGCGGGTCGTAGGAGGGTAGCGGAGCAGAAGGGGAGGAGGTGGATATGTATTCTGATGTATGGAGGAGATAGAGGGAAAGATAAAGAGAGAGAAAGAGAGCGAATATCTTCTTATCTATTGCATTGAGACAAACGAGTGGATTTGTATATAGAAGGATATCCCCCAATCCAAGTCTAGAGTTTTTGTCTTCAATTTTTCGGTGGCGTCGGTCGTCAAGTCAGGGGATGAACTGTACTTGGGATAGGAGTACAGAGTATGCGGAAGGAAAGAAAAAGAAAGAAAGAGCGAGAGCGAGAGAGACTTCCCACACCCGTTCGCCTAGGAAGAGAAGGACGAAAGAAAAGTGAACTAACCAGACCACGCAACATTCATGGTGGCTGGAGAAATGGGAAAAGATGAGGCTGGAGATCGCAGTCCATCCCACCGCATCCCGTTTCGCATCCCGGCGGAGAGGGTTTGCCGTGGTTTTGCGGTGGCTGGGGGCCTGTTTGTTTACGGCCACCAGTTGCTGCGGTAACCCTCTGACTAAGCCTCCCACCGCCCGGCAGAATCGCGATAGACTGGCTTAGTCAGCGCCAGGCCCATGACGTCACTCCGCGCTGGGGCAAGGGAAAAAAAATGTTATTGAGTGGAACAGGTGCAAGTTGGAAAGGGCGGTGTTTGGCCATGCTGAGGCTCGATCATGGAACAATCCAGTTGCATTTTCGGTATATGTATTTTAGGACTCTAGGGTACGAGGAAAGTGGGGGTTATTAGGGATCGTATACGGCAATAGAGAATAGTAAGTAATATCTTGAGAAAGGGAACTTCCGTCCAATCACAGGTTGTCTTCGCCAACAACAGGCATGAAACAGCAGGAAGTTAGATCTTTACTATCAGAGTTCCTGTTAACCCTCTGTTGGGTCATTGTTGTCGCCGCTTTGTCTTTGACATGTCCTCAATCTCCAAGACTGCAAAGTGTCCCATTTCAACGGCTGTTCCCGTTGACTTTACGCTACAAAGAATGATATGACCGCCCAGATTGGCTGAGTAAAACAGTCTGCTTAGAGGTAGTTGTGCAAAGTCATTAATTAGGCTCGTTAGGTATGAGGTATTGGGATAGCTAGGTCCACTCGCCCAAAAAAGAAACAAAAAAACAAAAAGAAGACTCCTAATAACACCCAATCCTGATAGAATAACACCTTTATCCATACCGTAATATCGAAGAGGGGAAAGAAAAGAGAGAACAGAAACGGGAAAGGAAAAAGGCAAGAAAATAAAAAATATACCTAGAAACTCGCAAACACTCACCTACCCATTTCCACTACCCGTGAACAGGAACTGTTTAAAGTCAACAGCAGGCCCTTTCTCTGTCCGGCCCCCTTTCTCTTCCCCTTCATTCAACACCTCCACCTCCAACTCCACCTCACTCTCTCCCTCACTATCCGGAATAATCAAATCCTCCCTCCCCCAACTTTGATGCTTCATCGTCGCTGCTGACAAAGACCGCCCCCCGCCATCTCCAGGTCTAGAGTAGCAGGATCCGGAACGGGGTAGGGTAACTCCACCAACATCGTCAACGGCATCAACACCCCTCGCCTCCCCTTTAATATTGTCATCCTTTTCATCCTCACCCGTTAGCGACGTCGTCCACGTCCGCAAAGAACACATAGACTTCGACCGGTAGAGCGCAGACTGCCCCAGCCGTTGTAATGCGGTCATTCTGGACGGTTGCCGCTGTTGCTGCTGTGCAGCATGCAGAGCAGGGCTTTTCTCAATTTTTCCTCCTCCTCCTTCCCCCCCGCAATGTTGATTTTGATAAACCCGTTCGTTTCTTGCTGCAGTCCCATGATCCGCCTCGGACTTATTCGATTCAACATACCCAAATTTATCACGTAATCCCAAAGAACAAGACGAAGAATTCACACATGCATCACCATCATCATCACGGCCTTCATCTTCATACTCCAATAGCCTGGCAGAAAGCTGAGAATCGCTACCTCCAGTCGAAATACCCGTCATCGCTTGCGTCAGCCCAGTCGCAGTGGCCGTGGGTTCTTCCACGGGCACACTATGACTCAATAGTGCATCAGCAATACTAGATCCTATAGTCTGTAGCGACTTTTCCCCCTCTTCAATTTTCGACTGCGTGATCGAAGCTTTGTCCCCAGGCACATCATTCGCCCCATCCGCATCTCGCGACTCAGCCTGACTCACCCCGTCAGGAAGCTGTAACATGATATCCTCAACAACATCGTCTGAAAACACTCCAAAACCAGCTCTTTTAGCCTGCTTCGTCCGCGCCTTATTTGTATTACTGAACCCAGCCGAACCACTTGATTTGGTTCCGACTGTTGTACCCGTCCCGGTACCCTTGCCGGCACCTGCAAAGAACCGACTGCGCTTTTCAGTCCCCAACGCCGCGGCTACAGCCTCCGCCCCCGTTTCGTCCGCGTCAGAACACAAACGCTGCCGTTTAGCAGGCTGGAATTTGGGCACAGTCGAAGCACTCGCAAGAAACTTCTCCCTATCGCTGCTTAGCGGTGTTTTGGTCGTTCGAGGCGGGAAAACCCGTGTGGAAGAAGTAGATGGGGAGCCAGTGTTTGACGGAAAGAAAGCTGATGTGGCCCTACGGACATTTCCCCTCGTTGGCGCCGAGCTGGCAACCCACGACCGTCTGGCATTCGCTTCAATAAGTCGCTGTTGACTAGGCGAAGGGGTGAGGCTGTTCGGATCCAGTTCGCCCAGTGGAACACGTTTGGGTGTGAAAAACGAGTCTATGGGTTTGCTTGGTTTTAACTCAGTGGATGATGGTAGTGTTTGTCGTCTGGAAACCAACAATCGCGATCTCTCCGGGTATGAGGGTTGTAAGTTTATGGGCTCTTTGGTCATGGGGTCCAGGTCTCCGCACGCAACTCCGATTGCCGTGTCGGGCTCGATATCCGCGCCCACAAATGGCATGCTATCAAGGCTCATATGCTCAGGGAGCGGCGAGAGCGTAACCAGTTTTCTGGCCAGAGGACAAAACACTAACTGGTGCATGAAGGTAAGTTCGGCCCTCTTGAAATCCTCCAGATACTGCGGCGGCACACGAGTACCATTCCCCTCAAACTGAAGCATCTTTAATATCTTCTCAACGGTCTTATACTTCCTGACATTCCGATACGCCGTTTTGAGCCCCATCTTCGGCAAGTTCGCAAGGTAGTCACAGCCAGAAAGAATGCACATGAGCCGAAAATCGGCATCTGTCCAACCGATAAGACTGATATCGCGACACGCTGTGAAATCCCCCCGATTAATCTCCACGCAATTCCCATGTTTATCCAACTTAGACAGCAACCTTTTCGCTCCAAAAACCAACAAATCCGAATCCTCCGAAATAATCCCATTGATTGTCCCCTGTTTCTCAAGATATACCAGCTGCGCGTCGGCCTCATAAGGCGCAACGACATACTGGACCTCTAGCTTCTTCAGCTCCTCAATCATCAGCCGAGCCATGTACGGCGTTACGTCGACAGCCTTCTGCAGCTCCTGGTGCGCTTCCGTCACCCGGCCCGCACGGTATAATTCCAAGCCAAGTTTCTTGCTCTCCTCGCGCCGCTGGGCTCTGGCTGTCTCAGTGCCGGCCTTGCTAGGGAGGTTATCACCATCGAAGACCAGGTAAGGGGTTACACCAAAGTAGAGTAGCATGCGGACGCGGTTCATGGCAAAGTCGACATATCTGGGGATTATATTAGCTAAATTTATTTATTTATTTTTTTAACAGCCGTAGAAGAAGAGGATAATAAGTGCTTGAACAATACTTGGTATTATGCTTATCGAGAGCGAGGTCGATGGCACACGCGATGGTACCTCGATGTAACCATCCATAGGCATCGACACCAAATGTCTGGCCCTTAAATTTCCGTAGGTTACATGGCTTTTGGATAGATTTGAGGAGACCGTGGAGCCCTGTTATTTTATACAACGAAATCCGAAAAAAGGGCATGTTAGAAGAAGGCCAGAACATTATAGAGTACCTACAACAATTTCCCCGCACATTTCATTGGAATGAGAAAAAAAGAAATATAATATAGAAAAATATATACCTGTAATCCCCATCCTAACTCTGACGAAGGACCCTCTCCCCACCTCAATATCTCGAGGTAGGTGCCCTAGACAATGTAGGAATCGGGGGTTTGTTTACTTCTGTACACCGTTCAAGCGGGAGTTCTTTTTCCAGAGCTTCAAGCCATGCGACT
The DNA here is from genome assembly GCA_018296065.1 of Blastomyces percursus. Lineage (NCBI taxonomy): Eukaryota > Fungi > Ascomycota > Eurotiomycetes > Onygenales > Ajellomycetaceae > Blastomyces > Blastomyces percursus. The sequence goes on along the minus strand of JAFEJD010001982.1, from coordinate 1,783 downwards.
TTGGTTAACCAATTCAGATCCAAAGAGGGAAAACAGAGAAAAGAAGGGAAAAAAGAAAAGAAAAAAATTGGCTTCTTCAATTAAAACATGGGCGGAGAAGTTGTTGAGAAGAAGAAGAAGAAGAAGAATTGTTGATTGGATAGATCGCTGTCCGTCTGTCTCTAGGCAGGAGTCAACCAGCGCTATGGACTCAACGCGCCGAGAAGACGCGACGGATCTGTTGGTTAGTCATCTGGCAGTGGGGTCACGTGGAGGTGCTGGTTTACTGCCGCGGTATTTCTGCCAGGAGGGAAATCTTAGATGGATAAGAATAATAGTAATAGTAATAAATACTCCTGCGATATTTTTATTATAAAAGGGATATCTGCGAGATTGATTTTAAATTTACAGATCTCCCACAGGGAGGACAGCAACGAACAATAGGAATTGGAGAAGAAGAAGACCGACAAAAACTTATCAAACAAGCTAGCAACCCCAGCTAGCTACTTATCGAAATTTCACTCCGTGGGCAACAGGGAGAGGGAAAAAAGAAATAAGGAAAAAAATGGCGAGAAGCCTTACCAAAGTCCAGAAGCGCATCTCCAAAAAGTGCGGGAAGGTGGATTCACTGCACGAGAATAGTCGCAATGCAAAGCGGCTGCGACGGGCTGGCGGGAGGGAGCATAAATTGGCCGTCGCGGCTTCAGTGACGATGAAGGGGAGGCAGTCGTTTGGTATGTTTCTTCTTATCCCTTTCTTTCTTTCTTTCTTTCTTTCTTTTTTTTTTTGCCCCTTTTGTCTTTTTTCATTTTGTCTTATATACAAAGTGTTGTTGTCATAATAGACCAGGATAGACCAGGATCACTAATTTCTTTTTTTGCTACCTACAGTGGACAGAGTACATTTCTTCAAAGAAAACATCCCAGAGCCGCCCGCGTCCTTATCGGGTGAGGATATGGTTCAGTTGATTACGAGGTGCGTATTCATCATCATCAACAACAATAAAGTCCATTCGCATTGTTATTTTTCCAATGACATACTCATATAACTTTCAGACATAAGCTAATCAAACCGATATGTTACAACAGATTCATCGCCCGCAACCAACCCGAACTAGACCAATTACAAAAAGAGCGACGGCCGGGCAGGCCACCGGTGAAGCGCGAGGAGATCGTCCGGGAGAGGATAGAGACGGAGAACAGAGAGTTTGAGAGCGGCTTCTGGCTGCCAGATATGGGCGCTGAGGAGAATGTGAAGAAACTGAGGGCGTGGAATGGGGAGTGGTCGTCGATGAGTACGTTGGGATTTGTGAGGGTGGCTAGGGATGGCACGAGGCAGCAGTCGATATTTCCGCCGAAGGGGCTATCGTAATGTTTATAATATATATAGATTTTTCCAAACTCCGTTTAACGATATACAGTTGGGTTAGTTAGTTCTTCTTTTGCAATGCTTTGTCTGTTCTCTTGAAGTTAATGTCAATTTCCTCCATTGATCTGCTATGATGATGATGATGATGATGAATTCTTTAACGCCTGGAGGCACGTCCGCGGCTGCCTAAGCAATACCGCCCCGGCCACAAAACCTCCCTAGGGGTATCAGGCGCGCCAGCGCGGTAGCTACTCTACCACCTGACGGAGTCTAGTCGGCCGAAGCCCTCGTGTATTATGGTACAGATTAACCCCCTTCCTGGGGGTTCTGATTGTAGGAACGCCACATGTATGACTGTCCCAGAGTTTGCAACACTGAAAATTCTCCCATACAAAAAACCATGTCCCGGGTTCCTAATCCCGCGGTGTTGCAGTTC
>JAFEJD010000198.1:0-12138 GCA_018296065.1 Blastomyces percursus | reverse complement strand
CCTTCGCATGGAAAGGGGGAATGGCGTGTTAAATTAGTATGTTTAATGTCTATTCTTTTATGTGTCCGTGCAAATGTACCAACAAAACCCGTCCTCCAGGCCCGGTCATACCATGTCAATAGCATTTGGAGGGGAAGAGTGAGGGGTTAAGAAGGGCAGCAGGAATCATCAAGAAGAAAGGCTAAGTGGAAATATATCCCGTACACTCAACGAACTAGTGATGTACAGTGCGCGTACAAGTGCACTTACACCGTCCATATGGTACTGAAAAAAAAAAAAAAGGGCGCCGCCGTATATACAAACAATTGAAGAATAGAGAAAAGTGTGCAAGTAAAATACCCTTGATCCGCAGAGCCCAGCAGGATAACTGGGAAAAGGAAAAAATCATCATAAATAAGAAGATGCATTCATCGCAGAACAAGAAGAAGAGAAAAAGAGCAAAATAAGATATTAACAAGATGAAAATGTGCAGGAGCCTTTACATCTCTAGCCCGGTGGATATAAATAGCAAGACGAGGGAAAAAAAAAAAGAATAAATAACAGATCTAGCCCTTTTTATTAGCGTAGTGCAGAAAAAAGGGGGAAAAAGAAATGAAATGAAATACTTCGCATTCCTAACTCAGGACTCAGGTAACTTCCAATTCAACACGAACGACTCAAAAGGCACGCCACGGGCCGAATTCGGATCCCCGCTCGAATCCGTATACAGCACCGGCTCAAAGTCGCACATGGACGCATACGAATGCATGAGCTCGCGCCAGTAACAAGCCTCGGCCGCGGGAGTCAGGTACCGGTCCCGGAACGTACGCACTGAATTCTCAGCGATCCTTTCCGCCACAGCCGGGTTGTCGAGCAGGTAGTTCATCTTGGACTCCAGGTCGGAAAAGTCGCGCTTTACTTTGATGTAGTTGGCGTCCGGGCCCGCGGCGACCAGGGCGCCGTGGTGAGCCTCGCGCCAGTTCAGCTGGTGCGCGACCATTACCGAGCGGCAGTTCTGGAGGTACTTGCCCCGGCCGGAGTAGCTGCGCCCCTCGACGTGGGCGACGAACATGTATTTGCAATGATCCTCGATCGGGATGAAGTTTTCCCGCATGCTTTTCTCGTCGGCCCATGTAAGAGGGCGCACGGAGGCCCAGGATTTGCCCTTCGTGGCATCGACGAGGCCCTGACGGAGTTCTGGCGCGGTGCCGATGGCGCCGCGCCATAGGAGCTGTTTTTTTTTATCTTGGAATTTCAGGGGCGGATGCGATTTGCCGTTTATCACGGCGCCTTCGTCGATGGAGGCGATTCGCTGGCGGACGCTGCGGTATTGGCCTGCTCTGATCTCGGGCCAGGACCAGTAGCCGAAATCGGGCATGAGCCAGGCCCAGCCGTCGTCTTCCCGCTTGGAATACACCCATACGGGGTGTGGGTCATCGTGGAAGTCTTCTGTCGTGAAGATGAATTCAATGTTGGGTATTTCATTGGGATTTGGGATGGCGCTTATGGCACGATTGAGGGCGTTTAAGGATGCCTTTGCTCGGCTGAAGGTGTATCTCATATCTTCGAAATTTATGACATATAGCTAGAGCAAATGGGGGATATGTTAGCACGTATATATATATATATATATATATATATGTGTGTGTGTGTGTGTGTGTGTATAGAAATTGAGGTTTTGGGGGAACACCGAACGCACCGCTCCCTGATAAACCATAGCTCTGACCATGGAAGTTTTCAACGGCTTGGAATTCAGCTCATCAAAGGTAATATTCCTGCCCCGCCTCGCCACAACTGCCTTCTCAATCTCAATATAAAGCTTCGGAAACGCCTTTTGACACTGCGCCCTGCTCAAGCCGTAGTTATCGCCATCACGCTCCGTTTCGAACTTCCATGGTGCGTCCCCATGACAGACACCGCCGTTGTTATTGGACCCCGCGGCCGGGATTACGGGGCGACATTGCGGTAGTTGGGTCTGGGATTTCGGCTGGTATAACAAGCCGTTGAATATGCGGTAGAAGGAGGCGTAGAGGATACCGCTGATGAACACGGCGGCGATGACGGCGAGCGTGAAGTAGCGGCCTGGTAGCCCGAGGAGAACCATACCTCCTCCTCGATTGACGACTCCTCGATTGATTGATTCCTACGGGATTTGCTTGTTATTTTGTGTTATGTTTTTCCCCTGCTCTCCCTTCTTCTTTGGCTCTGTTGCGCTGAGTTGATTTGGTTTTTGTTTCCTTTCCCAGGGCTGAGTGATGTAAGGAGGTTGACCTTGCAGACTGGATTCGCCAGACTATCCCACCCACCGACTATTCTCCATGCAGGGCGGGCGAAAAAGAGCAAAAGGGCTGGCTGTGAAGGAATTGAAGAGAAACGATCGAAGGAGGCAGACGTAGGGCTGGGTGTGGACAACGCGATGTGGTTGTTTTTGGTTACTTTGCGGCTTGTGTTTATCAAGTCTGAGAAAAAAAAAAAAAATTAAATAAATAAATAAATAAATAAAAAATAAAGGCTGACGTTGGATTCGATGTTGCTGGCCTGAGGTTAGTTGGTTGCGGCGGTGGGGCTACGCTACGGGCGTGCTTTCACTAATTCGCCGGCGAGAGATTGCCAGATTGGCGAGAGACCCGCTGGAGATTAAGCATACACTCCCCGCTTTTAATGGGCTGGAACTCCACAATTTGAAACCGGGTATTTTTAAAGGATTAGGTAGAAGATATGACATCTGGTGTTGGTCTGTGATAAGTTGCATATGTGTATTAGGTACAGTACATGTAGATGTACCTGAGGTTGACGTCTATAGTGACAAACCCTGGGCAATACTTCAGGATATAGCGAAATGATGCTGCGGGAGCGTAGATTTTCGCGGGTCTTAATAGCGAAACCCTGGATTATACGCGCAAGGACCCACTGACCAACAACCATGGGGCATCAAACCTACATCCACACACTCTCTCTAGTATACGCATGACGATGGGTCACCACCCGTTTATTTAGGCAATTGAACAAAAAAAGTTGTGTGGTAATAATGATATTCATGAAAACACGCCTCTTGATAATTGGGAGAGAGTAGGGGGAATAAAAGAGAGACACACGTATCGAAATGCAGGAATAACTAGGCAAAATAGAAGCTGAAAAGCAAGAAAGTCAAAAAGGAAAAATATTCATCATTTACGGATGCAGTTTACATCCAACGCACGGTTCCGCATGCTCGTTGCTCTGGTATATGTCCGGCCTCGGCTTCCCCGTCACGTTTATGAATCCCACACAGCCCTTATCGAGTCGGAATATAGCGTGGTCCACCAACGTGTATGTCCCCGGCACAACTGTGTTCATTTCAAAAATAGTGGCTCCGCCGGGAGGTACGGTGGTCGTCTGCACGTTCTGCGCAGGGGGGCTCAGGACGTCTCCGTCACGGTAGAGTTTATGGAACGTGCTGCCGATAATGTGCGGAGAGCTAGTCAGGTTCGGGCCTGCGTTGCCAAAGAAAACCCGGATGGTTTCGCCCGCCGTGGCTTTAAGGGGATGGTCCATGGTGAGAGCCGTCTCGCTACCGTTGAAAACGATCACGTCAGGATCTTCGCGGAGGGCGTTGGGGTATGAGAACTCCACGAGGGAGGAGCGCTTCCCATTCTCCTCGATTTCGGGTGGTTCGTGGTAGAACTCGCTCTGCATCACGTAGTATTCCTTATCAACCTTGGGGAGAGGGTCCTCTTCCGGCTGCACGTAGATGAGGCCGTACATTCCGTTGGCAATGTGAACGGGCACAGGAGCTGCAGCGCAGTGGTAGATAAATAGCCCTGGGTATAGTAATTTGAATCTGCCCGTCTTGCTTTGGTTCTCTTCAGCAGTTGTCAGCGCCGCTCCTCCCCCAGGGCCTGTAAACGCATGACAATCGATGTTGTGAGGGTTGCCTGTTACATCAGTATTTGTCAAGGACAGCTCGATGATGTCCCCAACCCGCGCCCGGATAAACGGACCCGGCACTTGGTTGTTGAAGGTCCACTGCTCATACTTGTAGGTGCTAGTGAGCTGCTTTATCTTCGTAGCGGTTGTCAGCGGCACTTTGAGTAGGACAGGGTGATCTCGAGTAATAGGCGGGGGGACGTTTGGGGCGCTGATGAGTTGTGCTTCCTCTACAGGGAGGTTCGATAGATTTAGGGATGTTCCAACAGGTTCAGAAGCATCTACTATATTCTTGATGTGAGCGGGATAATCCCCTTTGGAGTTGGCGTGGGCAGGCTTTGCAGGTCGTTTATAAACTATGAGGCCCAGGCCTATCGAGATGACAACTGCTGCTGCAACTCCTAATTGGGTGCTTCTTTTGGTTGGAGCTTGCGAAGATTCTGTGGAGTATCCCCGCAGCGAAGGCGAGTACCTCGTTTGCCGCCGTACGGGAGTCCGACACAGAGAAGTTAACTGGCGTGAACCAGTAACTCTGCAGCCCGAAGCGAGGTAGTGTCTGGTAGTTAAAGAAGCTTTCCAAGACATGTTTAGAGGCAAGCGAAGGGTCTGCATTTGTGTTTGAAGAATCTATTATCTAGGGAGAGAGAGATAGAGTAGAAAGGGAAAAAGAAAATGGGGAAACGGGGAAATGGGGGTCCAGGATAGACGTCTCTTGAGAATTCCACCGATCTAAGTAAATGAAAAGGGCGGAGGAAGCAGTAGACACCCAATAGGCTCAGTATATATATAGGAGACACGGCAAGATGTTGCCGGGCGATCTCTTCCCAATGGGTCAGTTGACCAGCACCAGCACGAATGCTGACAACAAAAGGGCCGCAAGGGCAGTGAGGGGCTGCCTGCCTGCTGCGAGCTCGAGGTTACTCTTCCGCACTGTTCGCCCCGTTAGCTTGTACTGCATGTCACCTTCCCTCCTTCGAGTGAACAACGGCGGTAGATGCGGGTTATGACTGACCGAAGCGAGGACGGTACTTGCACCTACGCCCGCCCACCCCGTGAAATGGAACATCCTAGCTCCTGCAGCCTCTATGCAGGCCCCGGACCTATGGTTTCGTTGCTTTTTCTTGCTAATAAAGCACCGCAATCGACGGGGCAAGGTCGGCGGCGAAGGGAAAAGGGGGAAGGCGGGAAGGAGGGGTTGGTGTGTGTACCACATCCATCCTCCAATGCACGCAATAGGACCTAGAGGGTGTCCGGGATGTACTGTACAGAAGTACATCCAGAGTACGTAGCAGAAGAACCCCAAGCGTGCCTCTCACGTGGTTTGCAACACCCCCAAAATTCCCTTTAAAATCCATTTTCTTCATAGCCGCCACGTCATAGGCAAAAAGGCCATAGTGTGGTGCCACAAGAATTGCATGATCGTATTGACCGTAACTTAATGGGCAAGCCTGGATCTGGATTTGGCCAAAATCGTGTCTGTGGCAGAGCCGAAAGCGTGACATTATCCATTTTCAGTGGCGCAACCAAGATCCCTCGCCGGAGAGTTGCCAGAGAAGATCGCCTTCAAAGCGCGAATATAGAATAAATGAGAGTTTCCCAGAGATGTTCTTTTGTTCTTTTTTTGTCATACATGTAGTTCGGTTCATTAACGATAATCTATTACTCCGGCGCTGGGTCTCTCTTCCCGAATACCCGGAGCTGAATGAAGGCACTGGCTGGGAGTTTAACTAAACAGTGTATACGGCAAGCACCTGGCCTGGATATAATACCAGTGAGACAACCGGCAGACACAAAAAAGTTGCAGAGCCCAGGGATATGAAACAACCCAGATGTTGCGACTGCTGTGTCTTGTTGGATTTCTCTCAAAGATCTGATACCAAAAATGGGCTTGGGTTTATCTTGGAGAAATCGGCTGACTAAGGAACGATAGTGTTAGTTAACTAACTAACTAGTTAGTTAACTAACTAACTTAGTTAAACTGTAACTAGTTAGTTAGTTAGTTAAGTTAGTTGGTTAACTAGTTCCGATGCGGCTTGGCTGGTTTGGTGATGACATAATCATGGTTGGTGCCGCAACTCTAATTTCCCAGGCCGCGATCTGTGGCTGAACCCGGGGAGCAGACATCGAAAAAATATCTAGGATAGTCGCTGTCGCAGCCAACCGTGATATCAGTTCCGATCATCATTATTTTCACGCGTCTGGGCCCCAGTTTCAGGTGGGCTATTCATAATATTTGGATTTTAGAAATTTGAATGGCGAGTAACTGCAGCACTCCTTTGCTCTCGAGTCGCATATAATAGCCTACCCTACCATCCTTTAGATGACGTTGATGGTTTACACGCTTCAGAACCATACAAAGCGCGCCATATTGCCGGGCTGATCCCCCACCCGCACTCCTTTGGGCGTCCAGGCCAGCGCGAATCCTCATCCCTCGCCCTCCAGTAACCTATATTACCCTGTTCTTTTGTCGCCATCCCGCCGCGAAACCCGTTCGTGCCCTGTTTTCCCCTGGTATCGACCGTCCGTTACCTCCCGGAGTGCTTGACTACCGATTTTGAGGCATCAAGATTGGGATTGGAGGAGGCGAAGAGAAGAGGAACTGAGTGCATGGGGCACGGGTGAAGATGGCACCAGGCGGAGGAGGAAATATTAAGGTGGTGGTGAGAGTGCGCCCCTTCAATGCCCGAGGTCAGTTTACCCCGGTTTTCCCCCTCCTCCCCCCTCAAAAGCCCCTGGGTTTCGCAACGCGGTGCATACTTGCATCTCGCCTCACAGGGAAGACTCCGTGATGATTACAAAGTATAAAGTATTCAAGTACACTATTCCACGAAATACTCCTTTGGAGAAACTTATTACTGACTGGAAACGAGCTTGAATACCAATCTACCTTATAGAACTCGACCGGAAAGCAAAATGTATTGTTCAAATGAAAGGCTCGCAGACCGTGCTCACACCACCGCCTGGAGCAGAAGAAAAATCACGGAGAGGAGGGAAGCAAGGCGGGGGAAGCGTCGAAGGCCCGAAAGTGTTCGCGTTCGATAAATCTTACTGGTCTTTTAACCGCAACGACCCTCATTATGCCGGCCAGAATAACCTTTTCGAGGACCTGGGCGCACCATTGCTGGACAATGCGTTTCAAGGATATAATAATTGTATTTTTGCCTACGGCCAGACTGGTTCTGGTAAGTCGTATTCCATGATGGGATATGGCGAGGAAGCTGGCGTTATCCCGAAGATTTGCAAGGACATGTTCCGAAGGATCGCTGCGCTGCAATCTGCGGACAAAAATCTAACGTGTACGGTGGAGGTGTCGTATCTTGAGATTTACAATGAGAGAGTACGGGATTTGCTCAACCCGACAACCAAGGGGAACCTTAAAGTTCGAGAACATCCTTCAACTGGGCCCTATGTTGAAGATTTGGCAAAACTGGTAGTGCAGTCTTTCCAGGAAATCGAGAATCTGATGGACGAAGGTAACAAGGCGCGAACGGTCGCGGCAACAAACATGAACGAAACGTCCAGTCGATCACACGCTGTCTTCACCCTTACGGTGACGCAAAAGCGACACGATACGGAGACCACCATGGATACCGAAAAAGTCTCTCGCATTAGCTTGGTCGATTTAGCTGGTTCAGAGAGAGCTACTTCGACTGGCGCAACTGGCGCACGTCTCAAGGAGGGTGCCGAGATCAATCGTTCTCTCTCTACACTTGGTCGTGTCATTGCGGCTCTGGCAGATTTATCTGCCGGGAAAAAGAAAAACGCCTCGATGGTACCATACCGTGACTCCGTTTTGACTTGGCTTTTGAAAGACTCTCTGGGCGGTAACTCGATGACTGCTATGATCGCAGCTATCTCACCAGCCGATATAAATTATGATGAGACGCTAAGTACGCTGCGCTATGCTGATTCCGCCAAGAGGATCAAGAACCATGCTGTTGTTAATGAGGATCCTAATGCCAGAATGATCCGAGAACTCAAGGAGGAGCTGGCGCAGCTTAGGAGTAAGCTAGGTGATGGAGGAGCTGTTGCTGGAGGAGGCGCTCCCGGCGGGGGTCTCGCTGAAGAAGTGTATCCGCCTGGCACTCCACTTGAGCAACAGATGGTATCTATTGCGCAGGCTGACGGGACGATTAAAAAGGTCAGCAAAGCAGAGATCGTGGAGCAATTGAACCAGAGCGAAAAACTTTACACAGATCTCAACCAGACTTGGGAAGAGAAGTTGCAAAAGACCGAAGAAATTCATAAAGAACGTGAAGCGGCACTGGAGGAATTGGGTATCAGTATAGAGAAGGGTTTCGTAGGGCTCAGCACTCCTAAAAAGATACCGCATCTTGTCAACCTTAGCGATGACCCTTTGCTTGCTGAATGTTTGGTTTACAACATTAAGCCGGGCACAACCACGGTCGGCAACGTGGATACGGCGGCAACCTCGGAAATCCGATTGAATGGTTCAAAAATACTTCATCAACACTGTAGCTTCGAGAACGTCGATAATGTTGTCACCATCGTACCTAACGAGGGCGCGGCGGTTATGGTCAACGGATTGCGTATCGATAAACCCAAGCGACTACGAAGTGGGTTTCGCATTATCTTGGGTGACTTTCATATCTTCCGGTTCAACCATCCCCAAGAGGCGCGTGCTGAACGTGTGGAACAGAGCCTTCTTCGACACTCCATCACAACAAGCCAATTTGGATCCCCGGCACCGGGGAAAACGAGCCATGACCGATCGATGAGCAAGGCAGGTTCAGAAGTCGACGGAGATTCTAGTAGAGCTGAATCTCCCCTGCTGTCACAGAGGGGCAGAGACTCCGATTGGTTTTTCGCCCGAAGGGAAGCCGCAAGTGCGATCTTAGGGCCTGACCAGAAAATTTCACATCTTACGGACGATGAACTAGATGCATTATTTGATGATGTCCAGAAAGCCCGAGCAGTGAGGCGGGGCCGTCCAGAAAGCAAATTAATCGACGGAGAGGATGATTCAGATTCTCTTAGCTCTTATCCGGTCCGGGAGAAGTACATGTCAAATGGGACTATTGACAATTTTTCTCTGGATACAGCGCTTACAATGCCGGGAACGCCGCGCCAAGGCGAGGATGAAGACGGGGACGTGGATAATACCGCACTACAAATGGTTCGTGACGACATGCAACGGCAGCTTGACAGGCAGAAGGAAGAATATAAAGGCAAAATTGCAGCAGCAGCCGCTGGAACAGCATCGCCAGATTTAGAAGAGCTACGTTTAGAAAAAGCGCGAATGGAGGATGCGCTCAAGGCTGCAAAGGAGGAGTTTCAGCAGCAATTGCAAAAACAAAAAGAAGAGTTTGAATCACAAATAAAGGACATGGGGTATACAGGTCCACAGAGGATATTTGAAACCGGTTTCACACAGTTGGACCCTGGAGAGATCCCAATAGCCAGATCGGTTGTTCTGCATTGGCAACAGCGAAATTATGTTCGGATGGCAGAATCGGCTCTTCAGCACGCATCGCTACTCAAGGAAGCGCAGGTCATGAGCCAGATAATGGACAAGCATGTCGTTTTCCAATTCGTTATTGTCGATGTTGGGCATAACATGGCTTCTTCCTACGATCTAGTGCTGAACGGCATTTCGGGCGATGACGACGTAGCTCTAGAGGATGCGAAGAAACCGTGCATTGGGGTCCGGGTGATTGATTTCAAGCACAATGTTATCTATATCTGGTCAATTGACAAACTGCAACGCCGTGTTCAATCCATGCGACAGATGCACCAGTATATCGATCGGCCGGACTATATTCAACACTTCAAGCTCGAGAATCCCTTCTCGGAAACATGCACCCCGCAATATTCGCTGGTAGGTGATGCGGATATCCCACTGACGGCGGTGTTTGAGTCGAGAGTGCAGGATTTCTCCATCGAAGCCATTTCACCGTACACCCAAAGCGTTGTCGGGATCATTAAATTATCTCTCGAACCATCTTCTGCACAAGCCCCTTCATCAACTCTCAAGTTCAACGTGGTCATGCGGGATATGGTGGGATTTGCTGAACGTGAGGGGACTGACGTGCACGCTCAGCTCTTTGTACCCGGTGTTTCGGATGAGGGCGGCGCCACAACCACGCAGATGATTAGTGGCTTTGATGAAAATTCGATAAGATTCGAAAGCGTCCATAGTATGAGCCTTCCCCTCAACAGCCCCAGGAATTCGACCTTGAAAGTGTGCATTTTTGCCTCCGTGACGGCAATGCATTTAGACAAATTGCTCAGTTGGGATGAAATGCGCGACTCGCCCGAGGCTCCGCCTCAAAAGAGAAAGACGCCGCGGATTCCCGAGTCTGAATTTTACCAGGAAGAGCGACATGATGTTTTTGTGCGGGTGCAAATTCTTGAACTTTCTGAGAATGGGGAATACATGCCTGTCGAGGTCGTGCAGAGTAATAGCCTTGATGCAGGCACTTATCAGCTTCATCAAGGCTTACAGCGACGCATCGTGGTCAATCTCACTCATAGTTCGACGGAAAGCCTGCCATGGGAAGATATCACTGCTTTAAGAGTCGGGACGGTTCGTCTCCTTGACCCATGGGGGAAAATTCCTGATGTGGACTTAAAATCTTCAGATGTTCCTCTCAAACTTATACAAGAGCCGATGGTGACTGACAACTCTGATGGAACGTCCAACGTAACGATTGTCGGGCAATGGGATTCGAGTCTCCATGGGTCGTTATTACTCGACCGGACAACGGCGGACAAGTATCGCGTCCAAATATCCCTTCGCTGGAATCTGATTTCACGACGTCTTCAGGAGCCAATTGTATTCGAGCTCGACCAAACGCTCCAGATACTGGGCAGGGCATATATACGGCCGCAGTCGATGTTTAAACAGTTCTGGAGCTCCATCCGCGTTGTACACTCGACTGTGGGGATGTTCTCCGTAGCTGTACGGCCCATATCAGCGAAACGAGCAGCAGACCTGTGGCGTATGAACACTCAGAATGATTACGTCAAGGGTGAAGAGCTATTGACGGCCTGGGCCCCGCGGAAGGTATCCCTTATCCGCGATTTCATTGGCGCTCGAAAGCGACGACAGCGCCTTGCCGAAATAGACGCCGCTCGTGGAGCATTGAGTACTCGCACCTTGACCCCGTTACCGACAAACGGTCGATCTACTCCGCTCCAGGGCCAAGACGGGAGTGAGCGGCGAGATATCCTGCTTCGGAAATATCTAGATCTATGGTCGACTAAACAGGACCCAACTGAAATCATACTTGTCAAGGATCACACCGAACCGCCTAGTCGTGGTGCTGCCTTCGCAAGAAACCCTTCTTCCACAACAAGCCCGGCCACCACCACCACCAGTGTCGATTGCTCCCCCATATCCTCGGAACAGGCACAGATGGCCCAGCCACCGCCAGAGCAGCAACAGCGGCAACAGCGACAACAAAATCAACAACCTTCGAAGCCTCGTTTTGTGGCCACAATCCAACATATCCCGAAAAATCCCACCGTCCTCAAATCCGGCTACCTATACACACCCGATGACGCCAATAACCTCTGGATGCGACGCTTTGTAGAGCTCCGCCTCCCCTATCTTCACATCCACTCCGTGCCCGACGGTGACGAAATAAACGCCATCAACCTACGCAACTCGCGCGTAGACCATGAGCCTGATTTTGCTCGACTTCTCGACGGCAGCGGCGGCAGCGGAAGTAGCCGGAATGGCGACGGCTTGTCGATGAGAGGTCGCCCGAATCTATTTGCCGTTTACGGGACGCAGAATACGTTCCTATTTGCGGCAAGGACGGAGGCGCAGAAAGTCGAGTGGATTTTGAAAATTGACCAGGGATATTTTAGCACGCAGGCGAATGGTAACGGGGGTGGTAGTGGGAGGAGTAGCAGAGGATGAGAGCTTTTATCGCGGCTGCTTTGTCCTCGATGATTTGATTGCTTATGGAGAATTTTTTGGGCATGAATTGGAGAAGAGTAAGATATACATATGTATATTCCCATTTGTTCAGGGCTTTATTTTTCATTTTTTATTGTTTATTTTTATTTTTATTTTTATTTTTGGATTTACTCTTTGATTCCGTTTCTGTTGCATTTTCCCTGTATAAGATCTCATTTTCCCCCTCTACCCTTTGTCATTTTACAATCTCAGCCCTGACGCCTTAATGCTTTCAACTGATACTGTACTAGGTCAAAAATATTGGCACCCCCCACCACTTTTCTACCTCAACAAAAGTACCAATCTCATGTTATTTTATCTTCTAT
>JAFEJD010001974.1:0-23425 GCA_018296065.1 Blastomyces percursus | reverse complement strand
TCAGACGCCGTACGCAGAGCCCACCCAGTCCAACCAATCGTGCTCTAAGTCAGCTGGTCAAGGGCTGTCAAATGACCATGCATAGAATGGCACTTCTAGAGCAGGAAGTCAAGGAACTAAGAGCTGCAAATGCAAAACAAAAGAGGAAGCGGGAAAAGAGCCGGACATGGATAGCTCAAGAGGGTGCTTTGGGGGTAGAAGAAGGCTTAGATCGTGTACAAAAGACCAGTGAATGGGAACAAGGGGGTTGAGGTTGCAGAGAGTCCCAACCACGAAAACGTGCAGCACCACAATGTAGTGTATGTGGGATTGCTGGACATACTGCCCGTACATGCTCTAGGCGTACAGGAAATAATTTATAATGTAATTTGTTATTTTCTTCTTTATAGTTGATCAAGACTTTGAAGGCATTCTTGCCGTACAGTGGGGAGGAAAGTGGCTCGCTCACTTATCGATTACGTTAGGAGCTCTACTTATGTAACAAGGCCGGGTGGCGTTTTTAGCGAGGTCGACTTTTCTACTTCCTGTTATGATTGAAACAAGCACTTGTGGAACACCTTATAAATTAGTAGTGTAGACAAATAGCTGTACGTAAATCAAGTATGGCTCGAGCATCTAACTCGCAGGATGGTCATTAACAAGAATATGGCATACCCAATAATTTAGAGATAAAAATTAGTACTCGGAGGTTGTCTATCCCCAACTTCCCCAGAAGTCTCGGCGTGCCTGGTGCCAAGTGCCGGGCATGAAACCCTAAATTTGGCAGCAGAAAAGCCGGGGGTATATAAATTATATCGTTTCCCCCGACACCATCATCACCACCACGAGACAGTCCCCGCCCTATACCCAGACCCTCTCCTATCCTCTCCTCTTCTCTCCTCTCCCCTCTTTCCTTCTCTCCCTCGTCGTTCTTTCATATATTTCCAATGGCCGCCTCTGCTGGTAGGTACTCTCCCCTTCCCGAAAGCTCTGTTATACCCGTCCGCCTAACAGATTGGAATACCAAAAAAAAGCAGCTGTGCGAAAATTCCGCCCTGTAGTGATATCCGGCCCCTCAGGCACCGGGAAATCAACGTTGATAAAAAGACTCTTCGTCGATTACCCGGATACCTTTGCGCTTTCGGTTTCTCGTCAGTAGCAGCCTCCCCTACTACTTTCTCTCCTTCCCTTCCTTGCCTCCCTCTACATAAAACACAACCACCTCCTCTAACCTGCACACAACCCAAATAGATACAACCAGAGCTCCCCGCCCCGGCGAACAAGACGGACGCGAATACTACTTCACAACCCGCGATGCCTTCCAATCCCTCATCGACGAAGGAGGTTTCATCGAGTGGGCGCAATTCAGCGGCAATTACTATGGCACCAGCACCAAGGCGGTGAGTGACGTGGCGGAGAAGAAGCGCATTTGCATTCTGGATATTGAGATGGAGGTATGGATATATACCCTCTCCGACAAACCAAAATAAGAATAAACTCCCTCGACTAAACGCCCAAACCCAAACAGGGCGTTAAACAAGTAAAACGCACCTCCCTGAATGCGCGCTTCCTCTTCCTCGCCCCGCCCTCGCTCGAAACGCTCGAGCAGCGCCTACGAAGCCGCGGCACGGAGACGGAGGAGAGCCTGAGCAGCCGTCTGGCGCAGGCGAAGAATGAGCTCGAGTATGCCAAGCAGCCCGGCGCGCATGACGTGGTGATTGTCAATGATGAGTTGGAGACGGCGTATAAGGCGTTGCGGGACTGGGTGGTTGATGGGGGGAAGTTTGGGGCGTTGGAGTGAACGAATGGGACATTTACATGTGTACAGTGGAAGGGTGTATGGGAAGGCGTTAATGTTATTTTGGCTTTTATGCGAGGCGAATGGTGATGGGGTGAGAGGTGAGAGTGAGAGTGGAACGAGGGGACTCTCTGTTGGTTATTATTATATATACCACGCTTTTGTTTCGGTATTCTCATTTGATATCCCAGCCGTTACAGCGTTTGACACCTACATGGCGTGCAGGGTCGAATTTATTTATGCTTTCTGCCATGTACAGTACTCGATATTTTCTTTCTTGTTTCTCTTTTTCTTCTTGGTGTATAGAGTTAGATAGGTTCCTTGTGCCTCTTCCCTATCTTCTCAGAGGTCAGGTATAGACGGATAGAGAAAAACGGCGCAATAGATATCAATCAATACTAATATGCCTACCTACATGTACCTTAGGGACTTTGCAACCTGACCTAACCAATACCTAAGTGTGCATGTATACATTTAGACAGAAAAATTATTTCTCATTGCCTTTTTAATTTGTTTCTCATCTTAAACCTACAGAAAAACGAGTCAAATCTTGAAAAAAAAAAAAGAAAATATAAGGAAAACAAAACAGTAGTTGTTGTTGGCGGGCGGTAGGAAAAGCAGGAGGAAAAGAAACAGTGAGAAAGAAAAGAGCTGACAGAAACGTTAACGGAGGAAAAGGAAGAAAAAGGAAGGGCGTGTTAAACTGAAAACAATCCAGAGAAATAATTAAGGATGTAATAAATAAGTAAGGCTTGCTGGGGTACATTACGGGGAAATCGCAACTTTGCTCGCCATATATTTTTGGTCACTAGCTCAGGCTCTTTCGTTCTGTCTTTCTTTCAACCCTTCAGTAAAAATATTACGAGCAAAAATTGGTTAAGGAAAATTGTGTCGGACCCAGGCGTAGTCATCGCCGCAGCCAGGGGAAAGATGACGTGGAGTAGTTCTAACGAGAGCGAGGGGGAAAAGTGACGCGGGATAAAGTGAAGAGGGCGGAGAAAAAGGAAGAAATTAAATGAATACACACACATAAGAAAGGAGGTACAAAGGGATATCTGTAAAGGTGACTTGCGGTAAAAATTTGGCCTGGAGATAGAACAAGGAAAGGAGAAGTTGCGTGCTAGGATTCTGAAAAGCTCCCAGTTGCCTATTGCTCCGGTGTGGGTCAACGGGTACTTGCATTCATAGAGGAACGCGATACAAGAGGGCGTACTAAAAATTGCTCCGGCGAAATGCTGACCTAGCTGGCTAGATAGAAAATGATCGTCAGGAAAAGGCTTTAGTTATAGCCGTTCATGGTCATTCTTTGAGAGTTCCTGCTCAATTCCCGGTCTGCGGAAGGGCTAATGGGTCGGCTGCCACCTGAATGCGCGGTGGCGCTGCTCTCCTTCAAGGCCAGCAGTTGTTTCGCGCGGAAGGTCTCGTAGTGGATCTGGCTTGTGGTTTCGATCAGGTCTTGGAGGTGTGTGCGCGTGAGGAAATTGCGGAGGTAGACAAATTCGCAATGGTTCTCGTCTTCGACGTTTATCACGCCCCAGCGGTTCTGGCGGCCGCGGACTTGCTTACCACTGACGATGATGGATTTTTCGCTTCCGACAACCGCGAAAGGGATGATGTCCTGCACGTTGTTGTGTTAGATGGGGAGTTTTTCTAGAGTAAAAATGAAGGTAGATTTACCTTGATTTGAGCGTTAACAGCACGCTCCTCATCATCCAGTTCATCGTTATCATAAGGGTACATCTTGAGGTTGTGGAAGGCGAACTCCTCCTTGATTCTCTCCTTGAAAGCCAACCGCTCTTCTAGGGTCAAAGAGTCGGATTTGGCAATGACAGGCACAACGTTGACAACATCGGAAAGTTTCTTCAGAACGACGATATCAATTGGTTTCAGACTGATTTTACTGTTAGTATTGTTTGTCACGAACGCTGCAAGGGCATTAAGAAATAACTACGTACGCATGTCCAGAGGGCTGGATAAAGAAGAGACAGCAATGGATACGGGTATCCTGAATATAGCGCTCGCGCTGAGCAGTAAGCTCCTTTCTGAGATAGGCGGAGTGCTGATCCTTGATATACTTGACAATTGGATCCCAGCTGCAGAGATATCAATCAGCAAGTAGTTTGCAACAGTATTCGTCCCATGTTTCGCATACCATCTATCATTGTTAACCTGGTCCCCATAGCCGGGGGTGTCGACAATGTTCAATCGTAGACGCACGCCGTTCTCTTCGATGACTATTGGGGGGGGAGATAGAATAAGTATTTACATATTTTATTTATATAACTTTTTTGAAATTGGAGGGGGGAGAACGTACTATGGGAGACAGCTTGAATTTCGGTGGTCGAACGCACAGGCTCATCTGGTCTCAAGCGACCCTTGGAATCGATCAAGTGGGAGGCGAAGATGGTATTGATCAAGGTCGATTTGCCCAGTCCGGTTTGGCCTAAAAGATATCACCGATATTTAGTATTTTATGTCCGCTATAAGGATTGGAATTGAATTTTCTAGGGCCGTGGCCAGAGCGAAACCCGGACTGTAGGGGGGAGGGACGGTCTAAACAAAGGTATAGCACCGCACGTACCGACGCAGATAACGTTGAATTGAAAGCCACGCTTCAACAGTTTCCGCTCGATCTGCGAGGTAATGCTATCAAAACCAACATGGCTTCTGGGGAAGACGGTGCTCTGTGGAGAAGCCGGGGATTGTGGTGAAGCCATAATAACAGCGAGGAGGACTACAATAGTAGCTCAAAGAACAACACAGAGAGAGGCGCGGTAAAGAGGAGGATCAAAGGGTGAAGGAGAACGACAACAGCCAGGAAAGACGAGAGGGAACAGCAGCTGGAGGCAATCGAAGAGGGAGCAGAAGCAGACAGCAGGAGATAGACAGAAGCAACAGCGGCAGTTAGGAACAACACGCCCCTTATTATTTTCTGGCGAGCGTCGATTGTTTGGGCATTTGGTCAGGGGAGGCGGCGCTAGGCTGCTTCGGGGCTAGCGTGTCGCTGCAGCTCTCTCCTCCACTCGAGCCTCAATTTTACGCCGGAGACAACCCATCACCACCACCCAACTCGGCTCTCCGTCACGGTATACAACCTCTCCTATAGGTTTACCTGCTCACCATCTGGACTCTGTATACTCCCGGGCTCCCCCTCTCGGCCAGCTTTGCCCACCCCCCCTCGAACACACCACTACAAAATGTCATCCCTCTCAATAGCGTTTTCCTCCGCCTCCATGATCTCTCGGCTCTTTCCCCGGCTCTCCCTCCAATTCCCACACATAACAAGCCAATTGCTACGATATACCGATACCCCGAATTCCTTCCTGACAGCCGCTTCCGCCGCTCCCGCGGCCATCGGCCTCAGAATTCCCACGATCCTCTCTGATATCTGGGATTCGGTCCTGCGCGCCGTGCCCAAAAAGAAGACCTCTCACATGAAGAAGAGACACAGACAAATGGCCGGAAAGGCTCTGAAAGACCGCCTGGATTTGAATACCTGTTCGGGCTGTGGGCAGACTAAAAGAGCCCATTTGTTGTGTCCGACTTGCGTCAGCGGTGAGTTTTTCTTCCTCCGTTGATATATCTATCGATGAGTGTGACTCTGACTAACAGGTTGGTGGCCCTGAAGAAATAAGACAGGAATGGAGAGATTCGGAGAAAAAGGCGTCTAAAAGCTCGTGAATTTTTTTCTATGCTCTGTTGTATATCATGCTTTTAGGGAAGCGGGTAAATAAAGCGCTGTACCATAACGCCCCGCAAAAGGAATATATCAAGAATAGGTTTTCTGTGGGCATAGCATTTGGCGTTTTGAACTTGGTATCACGATACAATTGTATTTTTATTTATATCTATTTGTCGATTTTTTCTCTATTACTTTTTCCAGCTATGCGACTCCGTATCTCTATAGACTTGCTGGTCCTTTTTTCTTAGTGGTTCTTGCTCTCACGGCCAGCCCCATCGACTATAGATCTCTAGATATTTAACTGTAAATAAATAATATCACTACATCTAAATTTGATGGATGTGTAACACTAAAAGTGATATAATAACAAATATATGTTTACCTTTTGTAATTGGAAAAAAATTAATCATCATACCTGGCTGATCCGAAACCCCCACTGCAACAACCAGCAAAAAACTCGAGAATTCTCACTGACGTCTTTGGGGCCCCAACTTGATATATTTAGAACAATTCCACACCTCACCCAAGCAAAACCACACAACATCACCATGATAGAACACATCTCAAGCCCATAAACATGGTAGGCCATCCTCTCAAAGTCTAATAACTAAATCATTCGATCAAACACAAACCCCGCCTAATACACGACGTGGTAAAAAATAGTCAAAGCAATATTTGACCCTACATACAATCGATAATGGTAATCCGCCTCTCCACCCATCCACTCCCAGATTTCAAAACCCAGCATCAAGAAATGTATTTATATATATATATAAAAGCATCTAGCTAAAAGAAGTACATCCACAGCTCACCCCGTCGAGATCTTCTCTATCGCTTTAACCCCAAGTCAACTGATATCTTGCTCGGGCGCATCTTCGCTCAAAGTCCACTCCACCGTCGAGACGGATTTCCCCCTAGCCCAGTCCCTCGATAGCGCGCACAAGATCGGCTGCCACCACCTGACTACAAGCAGGGATGGCACGAGACTTGTGAGCGTTGGGTTTGGAGGGGAGGTTAAGGTGTGGTCTGCTGTTGCGGGCGGGGTGTGGGTGGCGGATGAGGGGCTTGGTGGAGTGGCTGGTGGGAAGGGTGGTATGTATTAAACCAGTCTAGCTTGTACTTGCATGCCTTCCCTTCTTTAGAGACGAATAGAAAGGCGGGATTTGATACATACGGAACAGAGAATTCAGGCTAATTGCATATATGCAACGCAGTCACCAAGCAGAGAGTCAGTGAGATATGGGCCGCCGCACTTTCTGCGGATGGCGAGTATCTCGCCGGCACGACGCTGGATGGTCATATTAAAGTCTGGCACCTCGCTGGGAGCGGGGACGATAGTAAGGTGTCCCAGATCCGCGACGTGGAGACGAAGGGTAGCTTTGGCATGTGTATTGACCTGGTGCGTTCTAAAAGTCCTGGAATTATATTTGACGGTGATGACCGTCTACGTTTTGCGTTCCTCTCCCTCTCCTTTCTCTATCCTCTCTGTACACATCCCCATGTCCCCATCGAGGTTATAATGCTTACATGTTATGCGGTCAATGGCATCCCCATTTCTAGTCCGCAGACGGCAGCCTGACAGCATCCGGCCACCAAAACGGAAACGTTTATATCTTCCTCAATGAGACGGGGCGGATGATACATTCTCTTTCCGGTACGTGGAATAGAAACCCTCGTTCTACCCATTTGTTGAGTTAACCACGACATAATTCCCTCTTCCCTCATCATTAGAAGCAACGAAAGCTAGCTAACAAGATTTGCGAACAATACAGGCCTAGCCTCACCCGTCCGAGCCGTATCTTTCTCGCCAGCGGGAAAACTTCTCGCAGCTGCGGGCGATTCCAGAGTAATTCAGCTCTATGAGACGTCTTCCGGCGAGCAGGTGGCTACGTTAACTGGGCATACGTCCTGGATTACCTCTCTGGACTGGAGTCATACTGGAGAATTTCTTTTGAGTTCGTATGTTCCTGACCTCCTTTCTTTGTTTTCTAGGACATTCCACCTCACTATCCTTCCCTGTTTATAGCTATCAGAATGTCATTCTACTCCAGACACACCCTGCCCTTGTTATTGTTAACCTTAACCCTTTGAACCCGCAGATCCCTCGATGGCAAAGTTAAAGTGTGGTCGATTGAACGGAGGGTATGTGTGGCGACGCACTCTGAGTCCGACGTGGCCATATGGAGTGCAAAGTGGTTGCCGAAAGTTGGAGTGACGGCGGAGAAGTTTGTCACGGCGAATGCTAAGGGGGGTATCACTTTTTATCGGGAGGCTACAGGGGGATAAGAATGAAAAATACAAATGGAAGGGCCTGGATAAAGGGTATTTCGTACGAGATGAGGGATGTGAAGATTCATCGCGTATGAGGTGGATGTTAAAAAAAAATGCTGCTCCGGTTTGGAGGTGAGGCGACAGAATAAGAATTAATAGGAGGAATTGTTCAGTCCTTGGCCTTGTTTTAATGAGACACAACAAATACATAGACATGAAAATGTGAACGAAGCCCCGAGTCGTTAATATATAGTCATTAAGCCATTCCCTCAAACACTCATCCAACAATAACCATAAAAGAAAAGAAGATGAAGAAGTAGAAAAAAACATGCCCAATATACAGAATCCCCTCACTTCATAGCCGCAACAAACAACCTCCTCATCCTCTTCAAAAAAGCCCCAAAATCCCTATCATCATTCACAACCATCAACTCCTGCTCCACCGCTCCCCTCTCCAACTTCGGCCGACAATGGAAAACCTCATAATCCCTACTGGCCGTCCCCAGCTCAAACCACGCCTCCCGCTCCCAATCCTTCTCCACTAAATGCGTGTAGACTATCCGAAGCCGATCCTCGCGCCCGGCCCCTTCGATGCGCAGACACAGGTAATCCTGCCAGAACTCTAGCTCGGGCGTATTTAGGCGCGCCTGGGCATCGAGGTGTCTGGCGTGCGCCTTCTGGGCTTCTAGGCGCTGGTTGATGGTCTTTTGGGTCTCGTCGATTTGCTGCTTGAAGCGGTCGCGGGTGGCGAGGCGGGCGTCGCGTTGGGCGGTGATGGCGGTGATGGCTTCGTGCATCTCGGCGGCTTCGGCGGCTTCCTTTTGTAACGTCTGCGCGTGGGTCTGCGTTTTAAGATCGAGGATTTCGATGTCTTTTTGTTTTAGGCGGCGGTCCTCTGTAAATATAAAATAAGCATTTTTACTTATTATTATCATTATTCTTTTCTATATTAGTGAGAGAGAGAATCGCAAAATAGAATTAAACGCAATTATGTTTCTGAAAATAAAAAGTGAATGGCTTGGAATATTGGATGTCAAATAACCTAAACATTAAATCATACCTTGTAGCTCCGCTAGGTTCACGCGAAATTTATTTCTCTCCTCAAGAACTTGTTTCCTGCCCCTTTCTATAAAGCTATCGAACTTGGCCGTGAATTGTGCCATGCGGGCGCGTAGATCTTCGAAACCGAAGTTGATGCTGGGTAATTGGTCCGCCATTGACGGGGCATCTGCGGACGATAGCGGCGGCCGCATACCACTAGTAGATAGTGAGGGTTCGAAGGGTATTGACATTGTTGCAGATAGCGTTTTGCGATGTATGTGTGATATGACAACAGTGCTTGCGAGTTGGCGTTGAGCGAGATGTCTATCTGTATCGAATGAGTGGGTTCACTTGTAGCGTTCATGATGATTTGCTCGATCGGGTTGCGGCAGCAACGGGGTCGACTCGCGCTAACTAAATCGGGTAGTTAGCTCGACCGGGCCCCGGGGCGCAGAAAAAGTTCAATTGTTGTTTCTTGCGCCTGACATTCAACCAGTGTTCTTACATTTGCGGGATTGCGTCTGATGCCCTGATGTACCTTACATTGACGAGCTTGTTAAAAATACTTTACTACGGGCTGATTTAACTGGCCCGATATGATGTTCCGCATACTAGAAGCCAACGTTATATGCAAACCAAATGGGTGACTCTCGAACAAACACCCTGCAATACGGGCATTTGGGCACTGCTACTTATCTACCCGATGTACAAGTATGGGAATTTTCACGCAAGATCGATAGAGGTAAATTCAGTAGCCATTTTCCTTTCTCATGTCCCTATTTTCATTATTGCTAATAAATTATTTCTACGAAACGAATAGAGCCTTCTCTTGTCTTCTACGGCCATGTTAAATGCGCCTTCCCCGCTCCAGAGACACCAGGCGCCCGGATTAAACTCCGGAATGACAGGTTGTTAACCGACAAAGATGAAGATGGTTTGCTGAAAGTTAGGCCGGAGCTGGCTCCGGGTTTGGGCCTCCTTCGTCGACATGAGGCTTTATCTCGGGCTATCACTGCTGCAGTGGCCAAGTTCGACCCTCAAGTTTCCAACCTCCTGGCCGTTGGGAATGCGGTCAACCTTGACCGACGTGGTGGCAGGGGTGATTCCACCGTTCCAATAGCAGTTCTGGTTTGTGGTGACTCCGCTGCGTCTATTCAGCTTGTGGAATTAGATGATGAGGGAATCACATGGCCCCCGGACAGTGACGGCCTGGTCAAAGTCCCTACTCTCCAAAGCCGGGAGAAAGCATTGTGGATGGGGACTGCTGGACCTGTGCAACAAATACGTTTTGCGGAAACTGTGGATGAAAAGAGTACATGGTTGGCTATGCGATTCCTACGGTCCACTATTGTCTTCCGCCCTCAGCAGAACAAGCTTCCACTTTCTATCCACTATGACGATATGGATTTTATTCGAAAAAATCTAGAAGATACTCGTTTAGATGCTAACCCGGTCTTAGAAATTCCCATCTCCAGCACCGGTGGAGTCCCGCATGCTGACATCACATTTAATCCATGGTATCAACAACAGATAGCAGTTGTCGATCGCTTGGGCAATTGGACTGTTTGGGATATAGGGAAGCAACGCCAGAGTACTTACTGGCACGCAGACCGCGGTCCATCTGGCACGTTGGACCTGGAGAAAGCACGATATCACGATGAACGCACCCAAAGAGATCATTACGATGGGTGGGCTGCTATTTCATGGGTGGGAAATGTTCATAAGTTGTTGGTTTGCGATAGGCGGAATATTGTTTTGTATCGAATAGATACTGATCCCATACAGCACTACGCGGTTGACGTTAACACTCAACAGGAGTCTGAATGGATTTTGGACATTAAAAGGAGCCAGTTGAATCTTTCAAGTGTATTTGTTCTCACAACAACGCAGATACTTTGGCTACATGTTAATTCCGATGATTTCCCGTCGCCCAGCCAGCGAGGAGATGGTCAGGAAATTACAGTTCTGCTCTCATGGCGTCATTTCAGGGACCCAGAAGATACCAGCCTTCAATTGGCCCCAGTGCTGGTGCAAAATTGTACTGCTCTTCGCCTACCTTAAGCTTGGATTGTTTCTCTGTAACGGTTGTGCTAATATTAGGTGTAGCTTTGTCCCTCATTATATACTCGCAACTCAACAATATGGCACAAGTCTTTCGTTTTGCCTTTTCTCCAGACGACCCATCGATTCCAATGTCAGTGGCCGATCCGTTTTTCCTTCCACTGCCTACTAGTAACAGCCGTGGCCCGAGAGCGTTGGAGCCTTCGCAAGCAGGCGTTTACTTTTCGTCCTTGATATTTCAGCAAATTGTAAACTCCAGCGTTACCGACCCCACTAATGGCAGTAAAACCCTCATGCTCGTCAAATTTATTGGTCAGCGCTCTGATTTGGAAGTCATCGAGGCCTTATACGTCGCGAGGGCGGATGGTGGGGATGAAACTTACGAGCCATTTGCCTCGACTCCCCCAAGGGTGAAAACTGAGAAAAGTTCAAAGTTGGTTGATGATGATGATGATTTCATAGTGGATGACTTGAATGCGGTAGTACTACCGTTGTACGCTGAGAGGAGAAATTGGCACAGAAATAGTCGAAATTCCCGGGAGCACCCAATAGGCGTTTCTCCGAATGGTGAGAACTGGGTTGATCTGTATGAGTTGGCTTCCGCGGCTGTTACTGAGCAAATAGGAAACAGAGGGAGGTCAATAATGTCTGAGAAGGGATCCCAAACGTTTAACAATTGGTTGGAGAACTTGACGACCAAATTCGAGGAATTTGCTTTGGGTGATTCAGCGTTATCATCGAACTCGAGAACAATGTCCGTGTACACCCTCTCTTTGAATTGAGCGATGTAATTCTGACCCTGCTCATACACAGGCTTGATATCCTCCCATTCCCTCCATTTTTGGATGACATTGATCGAAATACTCGCGATTTTGATCAATTTTTGACACGCCTGGAGGATCCTACGCACAGTATTCTACCCCTGGGATACGAAATCACTCATTTACCGATGATATATTCCCCAACATCAAGCATCTCAATACCCGATACTGGATCCCGGGGCGTGATACCCACTAACATCACTAAACTCTACGACTCCGTTGTCCGCGACTGGCTCTTCCCTCTCCCGGGCGACTTCCCAAACAAGATCCGAATGGCCAAAGAAAAAAACATACGAAACATCGTCATGCAACTGATACTCTCAAGAATCGTTCTAACTAGACGTTCGATTCCCGGACCCCACGATCTTAGTCTCCGCCTTATTTCCGAGTCTGCCAAAGAAGACCGACCTTCCTCCCATCCGCCCTCCTCGGCCGCGTGGTCCAGCCAAGCACCATATTTTGCTCAATCGCAAAATCCTACAATTACCACTACCTCTTCTCACGGAAAGACGGAGCTAGAGCAACCTAACTTCTTCCAAGCGTCTTCTCAAACCACAACCGCTGCTACAGCTACAATCACGACTCCATGCGCGACCCTCCGCGTCTACACCTCCTTAAAACAACCCGACCAACCCCGCCTCACCCGCCGCATTGCCGACATCCTCTCACACTGGAAAGTCGGCACAGACCCCTCAGCCTACGACTGGCAAGCGACGGTCCGCACGCTCCGCGACGAAGAGGAGCAGGACGCCGAAAGCCAATCGGCCAGTCGGCGGCGGAAGAGACGTGAGGCAAGGGGGTTGCAAAGACGTCAGCAGCAGCAATCGCAACAGAGCTATCTACCATCTTCATCTGCTACTACTCCTGCTCCTGCTTCTGGCCCCACTCTTGCGTCTACTTCTTCTATTCCTACCCCGTCAGCTTCGCAGGTGCCGGTTGTGCGAATGTGGGGGAGTCTGCGACAGCAGCAGTCGAGCCGGGAGGTGGGGCAGGGGTCATTTTTGGGACCGGGAACGGACAGAGGTGCGACTACGAGTTCACAGATGGTGGTACGGAGTAACCAAGTTACAGAGGAAGGGGATGTGCCGATGACACAGGTTGAGAGCGGAATATTTGGTGGTAGAAATGCGAGTAGTAGGAGGGTTGCAAAGGAGAGGAAGAAGAAGAGGGCGGCCGGGTTTTAAGTCGGAACCACGGTTTTTCATGGGTTAGTAGTTATGTGGACGAAATATTTTTGAAAAGAATCGGCATTTGCCGACCCCTACTTTGACAGCGTGACACGTTTTTCTTTTTGCTCACACTTGTCGTAGTTAGTTGCCATGTTGAATCAATCCGCTCTGTGATTAACGATATAAACGTGCAAAATTTAATCATTTCGTTAATCATTTCTACAACATATATATATAAACATCCAAGAATATTCGCAAGTCGCCTTGTTTCCACGTCCCGATTTATCAACGTATCAATCAACCCGAGAGAATCCGTAGGCAGCCAGAGACTGACTTGCCTAAAAAAGGATGGCAGCAACAAGGAAACAAGAAGCTAGCAAGGAATACGAAGTAATGTAAAAATCAATATAACCAATAGAGAAAAATAATATCAACAGGGAAAAGGCCGGATGAATGTGAGTAAATACATAAAGAAAGCCCTTCCCTACCCGGGCATCTCCCGCTTCACAACCGTACTTCACCCGCCCGCGGTCCCTGCCCCCGAGCATGGCTATTCCACCGTCCACTCACGCTTTCCGGAGAAGCAGGTGCCCACAAAAATCGCCTTAGGTCTTGGAACAAGGTTCGTACGGCGCATATATATTTGGGTGCTCGGCGCTTTCGGCGGTGGGAGGAAGGACTTCCGGCGACGCGCCGTAAGGGATGGTAGTGATGATAATGATAATGACCTTGAGAATACAGCCCTGTTGTTCTATATATCCGAGGCTAGAAGCTATGCCATAAATTCATGTATGCATATGTATGTAGTGAATATATACATGGTTAGTGTGGGTCATGTGTGTAATTGTTGTATTTGACGTTTTACCTATGACCTGAAAGGGCAAACGTCGACTCTGCAAATTGGAGTTATATATATATATATGGATATACGTTATCCAAACCTGAACGAGACCATGGCTGAATTGATGCTATTGTAAAGGACGGGGTTTGCTGTGGGGAGGGAATGAAGTGGGATGTTATCACTGTAGAGCGAATTATTCCGCTCGGTCCCGTCGATCGTAAACAGCGGTTCGAAGTAGTCAAACGACCCAGCGAAGTTGTAGTTTTCGGTTTTCTCTGGTGTTCTTTCAGCCGTAAAGTACAGTTTCTTTCCTCAAGTCAAGATGGTGAGCTCTCCAGCTCGCATTCATCGATGGCCGAATATGTCTATCGCATCAATATCGCTTTCATCCTCCTCATCTGTATCCTCTTGACGTTCGTCATCATCGGAGGAATCCGAGCCATCGGTGCTTTCACTTTTGTCTTCCAGTAAAACCACTTCGTCATCGTCCTTTCCATCCCCAAATATCCCGAACGTAGGCCTGGAAGCTTTACTACCCCAAAAGTCGATATCATCGTTATCGTTAATGGTTGCTGTGTTCTTACTCTCATCACTGCGGGGATCCGAGATCGACCAAACCGAATCACTTCGGCGATGAAGGCCGAAGTAATTCCCGATCACTGCAGGGACAGTTCGTAGAGATATAGTGGAAAATGATCGACGATAGCTTGCTGTTTGGTTCGTAGGATGTGGGCTTCCAAGGCTGGGATTAGTATCATTTGCCGGGACTGACCTTGACATAGTTGACAGCAGAGGACTTTCTGTCAGTGCTTGGTTGTCAGAGCTTTGCGGCAATGTGGTCATGCGAATTGGTATGGGAATGTTACGAGATATGTCCCGGGCTCCATTGGTTTCATGACTGTGGGTATTTTGATCATTGTGATCGCCAGCAGTGAGGAGACGTATCTGCGTAGTGTTGTACGAATAACATCTGCGAGAATAATTAGCAAAATAAATTAATGCACAGTATATGAGAAGATTCTGGCGAACATTTCGCATTTCAACCCCAGCCAGTGGTACTGAACAGCAGATTTCGCGGAACAGTCGTTGCAAGATATAAGTGCTTTTGTGTCCCTAAAGTCCGGTGGCATTGGCTGGTCATTGATTGTACGATCTAGGCTTCTAAAGTGTGCCTCCATATTTGCAATGGTTTTGCTGCAAATGGGGCAACGATAGGACGTTTTTGAGTATTGGGAAAAGCATTTCTGATGGATGCTATGGCCGCACTTCATGAATATGACGGTCTCTGGAGAAGTGAACATATATTCGCCACAGATTGGACAGTCGCACTGCGTTGATCGTTCGATACATCTATGGGTCTGCTGGATAGAGATAGGTATGCAGACAGAGCACGTCTAATTGGCCATCAGTTAATACTCAAGCTTATCCAAATGAGAACAAGACATACCTTGCAATGATAATAATCCTTACCAATACCTTGACCAATACGACAAATCCCGCAGTCATTACAGTGGTAAATGCGTTTCTGGCTGTCGTTGTCCCAGAGTTTGCAAACCGAGCAGTAGTAACAGGCGGCCTGGACACCACACGATCTACACCATTGCGCAACCGGTTGAGGAGTGCTACAAACCATGCAGAGCATGTTTTGAGTCGCTCTTCGAATCAAAACGTGATCTTCTTCTTGGTCATGGCAAAATCTGCAAGGGTACCAGCCCTTGCATGTGAAGCATTGAAGCTTTACTCTCCTCTTGTAATGTTGACAACCAAGTTGAAGATTATCCTCTTCCACTGCGTCGTCATTCGCAATTTCTTTTGGAAACGAAATGATACTCTCAGCAGTAAGATCAGATGATGACTCATGTCGAGGTGCATAACTAGGTCGTAGATCATCATCGGTGAGATGATATGATAATTCGAGTGAAGCAGCAGACTTGGCCGAGGTAGGAGCTGCGGTAAAGTGCTCTGGAGATCGTTGGTTATGTGCTACCGGAGTCCACGGCAGCTCTTGATCGCGAGACCTTCTAGGCGAACGTGACTGGCCATACCTCTTGTTCAGAGATGAATTATAATTCTCTGTCATAAGGGCATGAATCAACCTGGCCTTTTCCGCATTAGAAACCTTTGCATCCCGAATATTGTGTATCCTTTCTCTCAATGACCGCATTCCATCATCCTCCGGCAATGCTGATATGGCTTTCCCATCCCAGTTGAAATCGTTGCCAACATATGGTTCGCTCTGACCACCGCTCCTTTCATTGGACTCTCTAATTTCTTCCCTCCCTTCAATCCTGAAGTTCAACACGGCATTGGACGAAGGATCCATAGGAACAGGCCCTGACCTTGGAGTTTGAGTTTGCCTAGCTCTATTAATTAAGTCCGCGGAAGGCTGCCCAGCGGTGCCGTCCGTCTCCTCTAAGACCGTGGCATGCGGTTCTACCGGAAAATGGAGAAGTGAAGGTGATAACTGGCTCGCACCATGGTCTGCGTAGGCGTCTTCATGGTGAGGGGTAGTCGAGGAGCGTGATACGGCCTCCGAGATAGCAATGGAAACCTCATTTTGGTTAAGTATGTGGCTCCCCTCAATCGAGCGATTAGGATCGACCATGGCGGCACCAACTATCCCACCTCTAAGTTCCGCCGTTTCTGGGCTAGTCCGCTGGGTTTCTGGCCCCGCATCTGTAGGATCTGAGAGCGATCCCTGTAGCTGGCGGGCTCTCCGGAGCAGCGATTCGGACAAGTAAGAGGAAAAATAGCTGCTCATTGAGCAGAATGGCAGATAAAAGCCACGCAGAGCAGTGCGTTTATTATATAAATATGTATATATCTCCAATTCTTCACATTTCCAGCCCAGTTGCGGATGTTGAGGTTGTGCTGGAGAAGAGGAAGGTGAAGGGCAGAAAGATGCGGCTGCAGGGACATGTGACGTCTGACATCAGCACTTGACATGATCCAGCTATCCAGGGTTCAACGTCGATATAATGTATTACACCTATATAGCACTATAGCACACAAAATAAGAGTATTCTGTACTTTGTAGGGTCTGCCTAGGCTTGTAATTTATTATTGCATTTGACGTGTTTAGTTATTTTAATTCCCCAGATTGCTTAGTCCATCTACGGAATCGGCCGGTAAATCCAGCGATAGGTACGCTACTTTTTTTTTTTTTTTTTTTTTTTTTTTTTCTTTCGCAATAATCATGCCAGGAAGAGAGAAGTAGAAAGGTACCTCTGTCAATGCACGTGCTAATTTGAGGCTTTATTCATTCTTTATGGACTTGTGTCGTGAGACTTTATACCCTTTTCAAATGCGATCCATGCGCTCCAATTGCGCCACTATGCATCGCGACTTCCAATTAATTTCCATGGAGGTGCAATAAACTCTTCAGTAGCTTATTATAGACAGCAATGGGATGTACAGACGAGAGTAAATATCCAATTGACTTTCTCATTTAAGACACAGACCAAGGCTTTCATTAAGCATCTTCAAGGTCATCTCAAATGGCCTGTATGCTGCAGCCCTCATCTGGGCACGTGTTCCTGTTTGGGTACAAAAACTAGTGCGACTATTAGATATGGAGAAAGGGAAACGTATCGACTCCCTCTAGGGGGGGAGCAAATCTTACAACTTGGGGTCTCCCTCCGCAAGCTTTTGTGGCTGCTGCCAGAACCTGACATGCAACAGATTTTTAATGATTTTGTGTTCAGTGCTCGTGGAGCTGGACGCAAGCCGAAGGAACTCAAGGGTGTTAACAACTCTCCGTGGATCGAACTCATTCGGCGCGCCATTTCGAAACGATTTCCGGAGAGTCCAGAGGAGGACGTGACGCGCAGGACTCGAATGGCGCACGGCTTGCAGGCCGGTCCGGTAGAGATGTCTGTAAGCATGGAGGACGGCGACGTTAAGAGATTGGGCCTCGAGCGCAGCGACAGTAAGCAATATCTATGACAGAAAATGAGCATAAGATATTGAATAGTTAAAATATTTGTTTTCTAAAGGTATCGTACTAACTTTCGGCATGGCCATGCCACTCGCAGGTGTCATGCGTTCTAGACAGTATCATTGCGGAAAGCAGCGGAGACGTTTATCTCAGGCCGAGAACAAAATCAGCGCACAGCGGGGCCTCAATGAGCTAAGTACGGGTAATCGATCCAACTGCCTTGAGCTCCCTTCCTTTAATCTGGGGAAGCCTTGTTGCACCCAGAGAGCTCAAAAATTGCTGACTGCGATCCATGGATGTTGGCGTGCCAAGATATCGAAAGCCCACGCTACTCCAGGTGCTAATTTCACGTGATCTGCGGGGCACCAGCACTTCCGGTTTGGCGCATTAACGAGCCCAGCCTTGAATCTTCCCACTGCAAAATCTTTAAAAACAAATCCTTCCGTCATCCCAACCTCACTCATCGTCTGCCTCAACTCGGCATCTGCTGTTTCTGTCAACGACAGTGCCCTACTGAGTCCAGAACATAGAATCTCTACATGTCTATGATTATGCTAAATCTTACATCTGGATTTGTCGAGCCTTCAACGTGCGTTCATGTATAGTCCACACTGACGATCTAGGTTTCCCCAAGTTTCCGTTTGTTCACCTACACGTACTTGTGCTTCTGACACCGCCCATACCATTAACGCTGTAGTCGTGATGTGCACAGTTGTCGCAAGGAGTATGTGCTAGGCTACGAATTATAATCGGCATCGTGTAAACACCTATTCTTCCGACAAATATGACGACCGTTGCTCGAACTACGTCGGGGCAAGCTACCCTGCATACTCGAAGCAGGGTACCAAAACCCAAGGTCCGGAAACATAAGATTATTATGGAAACCATTACCCAGGAAAAGAAGAAACTCCGCAGTGTTGTATGTGACTTGAGTTAGCAATATCGGACTTTTGGAAAATGTCCTCTTTAACACAGGGCCACAGATTTCGTTCGAGGCCGAGGCTCCCCCTGGCTATACCTTTATACCTGCTGGCAACCCCGAGTTTACTAATGCATGCAAGGAGATGTGTCGGCAAGATGGGCTCCAAGTCTTTGCTGTTTCGGTTTGTTGGCTGTTCTCCGGCTTTTCTCGTTCCGATTTGACCTTTGTATTCTTTTCACTGACCGGTTGAGCTAGACAACACCTCATCAACGAATGCACGACCTTTCTCAACAAGTACATAGGATTGGTTATCACTTCCCTAGTGTTGTTGTGGCCACAGTATGTATGGAGCGGGGTCTATTTCTTTCGTCAACGGGAAAAGTTCTACCATACCAATCTGCGTCGTCCTCTCAGTATCCTGTAAAGGGTCTCGGCCGGGAAAGACAAGCGGATTCCGAGGTATCCCAAAAGACGATCAACGTTGAGGCGAAGGATGCAATCAAGGATTTATTCCCTAACATCCCAACGAAAGATTTGAATCGGATAATCAAAACGGCGTTCCAAAAGGTGTGTTAATTGCCACGCTGGGGTTCGTTGCTGACTCAATTTTTAGGGTAAACGCAAAGTCGGGACTGCCGTCGAATTGCCCCTCGCGCGCCGCGTGCAATTAGCTGTTGTAGCCCATATTCGTCACGTCTATACTGACTACGATCGGCTACTCAGGATTACTTCTTTTCAGGATGCCAGGGCAGCGGTCGAAGAGCCAACTCTTGCTAAGCTTGTTCAATGGCGAGGCGATGATGAGAATGGCAAAACCGTATTAGAAGATGTATTCCGAGAGGTTATCGTTATTTCTGATGACGAGGAAGACGAGAGTGACCTTGCC
Source organism: Blastomyces percursus (assembly GCA_018296065.1). Classification (NCBI taxonomy): domain Eukaryota; kingdom Fungi; phylum Ascomycota; class Eurotiomycetes; order Onygenales; family Ajellomycetaceae; genus Blastomyces; species Blastomyces percursus. The sequence continues at coordinate 4,017 of JAFEJD010001974.1, read as the reverse complement.
GACGATGGCTTCTCCAGAGATGGTCGACAATCGAGCGTTGAGATCGTGTCGAGCAGTGCTTTAGCAGGAGAACTTCAAACAAGGGCTATGAATTATGGAGACCTCCCCGCTGGTGACCGTGAGGCCGACCAGGATTTTTCTGGCGATGAGGCTCCCTCTGGGTTCAGGTTCATACCCCGGCTTTCACGAAAGGAAAGGGCTACAGACAAGAAAAGGCCGGATCGCAGGGGCTTTACCCGGTATCAAGCCTGGGATCGAGCTCGAGACCGGTACAAGGCTAGTGAATACTTACCTGATACTACTAGACTTGATGACTATGTGGTCGAACACTATTCTGTTCCTCCTCCCATGCAAGGTACCTTGCAGGAAACGAGCAGACTCAATAGCCACCATACACGACCACTTCTTGTCCATGTACCAATTTCCCCTGGAACCCGCACTGCACGGCTCGGTGATTCTATTAACGAAGCACGCTTTAACCGGCCTCCAAACATAACGGATCGCCCACCATTGGATAGCCGCCCGTATTACCTCGAACAGAATGTAAGTTAATTTGTATAAGCGAACAAAAACTGGTCCTTTCCTTTTAACCGTTGAAACTAACAGCAGCCAACCTACCATGGAATTAGAAATCTCGACCGGGACCGCCTGATCGGATCCAGTTAGCTGATGGTGCTGTATTTGAAAGAGCCGACATCAACAGATGGCCTGAACGGGAGAGAATAATTCAACAACCGAAGCAGTTACCTCCTACTCTTACATCTCCCAATGTACCAGAAATGCGCACTGATGAAAGGAGATTCCGTCTACCTGCCGGAAATTTGCATCCCCCTTCCCACCGTGGAGGGGATATCAGTGAGTGTCAGGAACCGCGCGTGCTCCCATCAATTGAAGTACCAGAGCCGCCTAGCCGTTCCAGAAACCAGGGAATGGAACAACCGGACCTACTACCCCGAAAAAGGGTTCCAGATGACTTCCCACCGTACTACATGAAGCCAGCTAATCCTCCTATTGAGGAGGTATCAGGCAAGATGAACTTAATTGACATTAACGAAGACAGACACATCTCACACAAAAGACAACGAGTAGAATATAATACTATACATGGGGGCTCCCCAATGGATAGAGGCCGAGATAGGGTTATTATATCCTTACCGCATAGGCCATACGGTTCCACAGCTTATCGTAAACCAGGCCTTTCGGATGTTTCATATTTTTACATGGAGCAACAACCACTCTCATCAAATAAACGGACTGAAGATCTGGGCTCCCATCTTGAGCGAGTTCCACTTGGTACTAAAAGGCCTCTTGATCCTGTTCCCTCAAGTTCACACTTTTCTAGTGGTTTATCTGATCATCCCGAACATGAACGTCGATACGGAGCACCTGTTTTCCATCAGGGTCGCCACGGCGTTTCCAGCCAGAATCTTTTAGAATCTCCTCGCTTTGTTTCTGCATCTGATGAATCTAGTTTTAAGATGGTCAGGAATGACGGTCGACCCGTCAGACCTAACCATCTTCCCAGTTTCAATCATCCTCAACCTCAAATTTTTGACCATGAAGACTTTGTAGACCCAAGAGGTCCAAGTTCCTTCAGGGATGCCAGCCGTCCAGTTTTTGTCACGCAAGAGCCGCCTATCAGGCGGAAGTTGCCTCCTGCTGAAAGTACTCGAATTTCTAGTCTTCACTCTCACGAATTTGTACGTCCTGTTAATTTGCAGGACGCAGATGGATCTCTCAGCCATGAACCACAGGGAGCACGTCCAGCTAGCCCTCTTAAGACAAGATATATATCCCGTGGTGCATTCAAGGCGTACAACCGAGTTCGAGCTGAATCTCAGGCGGATCGCCCGCATTCACCACGGCCCTTTACCTCCCGAGTAGCTCCAGTTCATGAGCCTAACAATAAATTTTATATTGGTCCAAATTCTCCTCCCCGAACTGGGTGTTCAAAGTTGAATGCTCTCCAACCTTCTTCGGTTTTATATGAGTCGCGAGTAGTTCGGTTACCTATTGATGACGATGGACGGTATGCAATGCACTAACAGGCTTATGTTTTAAAAAACTAAGATCTGTCTCAGCGCCTAATCGATTAACATCGATGATATTCTTTTCTCTTCCTTTCTTTTATTTCTTTTATTTCTTTTATTTTAATTTTTTATGTGCTGTGTTCTGACCCACTGACAAAAATATTCGTGAGAAGGTACCCCGAGGACGATGGCCTGCAGCACCACGTGATACCTCGAGACGGCGGCCTCAGAAAGAGACCTCGCAGCCCGCCGCTAGACTATGAATGACTGCACCACGAACGCCCAAGTGTCGTTCTGGGTGAATAAATGAATCATTTTTGATTCTGCGCGACAATTTCATGAGCCGAGCATGCTTCTGCTGGATTTCTATCATATATTCTTTTCCCTTGAAGGAAAGAATTTAATCTTATAATCTCTGCGTTTATAGAGTTGGTGTTGGGTTTACCTTAATACTGGAGGCCAGGTAGTGGCGGGTTTGTTACGTTAATAGACGGGGGTGGAACTTTGAACACATTGTTGGTTTGACGTTTTGTGCAGGAGTGTCTGGTAGGCCCCGGCGGATTCCATTGGTGTGCTAGGATTAGTTCTGCATGATTTCCCCTCTTCTTCTTGTTCTATATCGTTGGTTTTTAATTTTTGTTGTCATTCTCTCCCTGCGGCAATACTGTACAGTAGTTGATACCCAATTGCCCGGGAGGAGAGTTGGCTTAATGCATGTACATAGTAGGTTGAGACTCCAGTGTAGCCAATCGATGTGGGTTTATTGATCGCCTAGGAAGTTCCTTTGATTTTCTTTGTACCGTGCAATATATGACATGAATGTTGATGCGGTGATGTTGGTGGGTGATAACATCTATCAAAATGTTAGCTAGAGCAAGCAACCTAGATTGAGAAACAAATATTACAATTTCTTTAAAGATAGTTGGCTAGATAACGTGCAAGAAAGCAAAGGCAAGCAAGGCATGAGATTGACCCTATCTATCCTCTTCCTCTGGTATTTCTGCCTCTGATCTACTGCCACCTTTGTTTAAGAAAAATAAAAGCCCTCCCCCATAGTTATCAGAACGCAGGGGAGGAGAGTCCACCTGTTTCAAAATATGAAAAAAAATAATCCAGCTTTTTCTCCACCTCCCTCCGGCTTCTCTCTCTCTCTCTATTTCCCCCCTCCTCCACCGTCCGTCAACTGCAATGAAAATCACCCATAATCGTCACCTACACAAACCCCTGCGGACCGCACCATAACTCACTCAAACCAACAAACAATATATGCGCCACGGTATACACCGATATGTCTATTCTCCCTTCATATTCAAACGTCCTTCTTCACGCCATCCGCCTCGCCGCTGGTGACCGTTTTGCCTGTTTTCTTAATGGTGGCGAGCACGGTGTCGAATTCAAGCGAAGGTTCAGCGAGGACGGTTGCGGTTTGCGATTCGAGGTTGACGGTGTAGGATTTGACGCCTGTGGGTTGTATTTTGAGAGGTTAGTTTTGGTTCTCCTTTTATTGCTTCTTGTGTATCTTTCGGGGAGGGGATGGTTGTGGTATAGTGGTTTGGATTTCTTTTTTGGTCGTTTGGCGGGGTGTTGAATTTGAAAACCACAGCTGGCTAGCTAGCTAGCTACCCCGCAGCGGAATTTTTAAGCCCAGAGAGAAGAGCGCAAGGGAGAGGGCCACTGGCTTACCGTCAAGTTTCTTGAGGACGCGCTCGATGGCACCCGAGCAGCCGCCGCAGCTCATGGTGACGCTGAATTTGTATTTGTGTTGTGTATCGGCCATTGTTGCTTTCAGTTTGCTTTCTCTTTCTTCTTTGTCGTCTGGAGGGCGTGGGCATCCGTGGTTGGTAAGGGAAGAAATAGTCTGGGGGAATGATAAACGGAAGAGAAGAGGGGAGGGAGGGAGAAGGGAAGGGGTGTTGTTATATTTATACACGGGGATGGGATGGGAGTAGGTATTATAACTATGGAGCAGGTAGTTAACTTATTTATC
>JAFEJD010001966.1:0-17080 GCA_018296065.1 Blastomyces percursus | reverse complement strand
CTGCCACGCTGGTGCGCCTGATAGGGACTTTACGAAGCGTTCCATGTTCAACTCCGTAGCAGCGTAACATTTATCTATCAATTTCGCTACGGATTATATGATTATCCGATAGGATGTCCAAACAACAATGGACAGCCGGGCTTGGCATTGAACAATAAACGCGGCTATCTTCGGCGGAGGTCACGGGATACCCGCTCGGCAAACAGGTGGGAGCGGTTGGCGGTTTATAACGACCGGGACAGAAACATCCGCAGCCCCCCAGACAAGATGACCGTCTTCTTTCTTCTCTTTTATTCCTCATATTGTTAGAAAATGGCGGCGCTTTCCCATAACGCTGCGCGGAGGCTTCTAAGCCCATTGTGCCGTCGACGCCTGTACTCAACACACGCTCCGTCCCCTTCAGCACATCTCAATTTGCCGATTAACTATGGCACAACTCCGCTCCTTCATCACTCTCCGTCCACATTATCCTCCTCTGCAGAATTACCAAAAAGTGGAGCTACGAAACGAATAAACCTTTACCAGTCTATTAATTCAGCCCTCCGGACTGCGCTGTCAACGTCAGACCAGGTCCTATTGTTTGGGGAAGATGTTGCCTTTGGAGGAGTATTCCGCTGCTCTGTGGATTTACAAACTGAATTTGGGGCAGAGAGAGTATTCAACACCCCTCTGACAGAACAGGGAATTGTTGGGTTTGCAATTGGCGCTGCTGCCGAAGGGATGAAACCTGTGGCAGAAATCCAGTTTGCGGACTATGTGTACCCTGCTTTTGACCAGCTCGTCAACGAAGCTGCCAAATTCCGATATAGGGAGGGAGCAACGGGGAGCCATGTTGGCGGACTCGTGGTGCGAATGCCTTGCGGAGGTGTAGGGCATGGTGCTTTGTATGGAATTCTCAATTCTCCACCCTCGCCAGTAAATCGGTATCAACTAGCTAACATAGCTCGACAATTGAAGGTACCATTCTCAGTCCCCGGAATCTCTTTTTACTCACATCCCAGGTCTACGAGTCGTCATGCCACGATCACCCACTCAAGCGAAAGGACTTTTGTTGTCTTCCATTCTCGAATGCAATGACCCTGTAGTGTTCATGGAACCCAAGATCTTATACCGGGCAGCAGTGGAACATGTCCCTACCGAAGCATATACCCTCCCACTTGACAAAGCCGACATAATCAAACCAGGGAAAGATTTGACAATAATATCATATGGACAACCTCTTTACCTCTGTTCCGCGGCAATTGAAGCAGCTGAGAAAGCTTTCAAAGGTGTCAACATTGAACTTATAGACCTCCGCACCCTTTATCCTTGGGACCGGCCCACAATCCTAGAGAGTGTCCGAAAAACTGGAAGGGCAATTGTTGTGCATGAAAGCATGCTGAATGCCGGTATTGGAGCAGAAGTGGCCGCCACCATCCAAGAAGGCGCATTTTTGCGCCTAGAGGCTCCTGTCCGCCGTGTTACTGGATGGGATATTCATCCAGGCTTGATTTACGAGAGGTTTAATATGCCTGACGTTGCAAGTAGGTGAACATTCATTTAGACAAAATGCGTCGTATTGTCTCGATTGGTTTACTAACGTGGCGCGCCTGCTAGGGATCTTCGATGCGATTAAGAAGACTCTTGAGTACTAATTTCTGCGCACTTATGGCCGTATACACCCAACCATTTAAAAGACCGCTGAACTCAGTGACAGATCGCGTTAAGGGAGTATTTTTCTACCTTTTTCCGAGCAGCAACTCATAGTTTTCACTGGAGGCGCTCTGCCTCCCAGGTGCTCGCCTCTGCAATCTGCAAAGGTTCAATACTCTAGGTCATTCAAATCAACTTTTTTCGTTTGATATATTCACTTTACGCCCATCGTCTCTCCAGCCTCTTTTGCCTTGTTGAATCTACATTTTATATAACTGTTTCGTTTGCTAAGCATTTTATGAACACTGTCCTGAAGAGATGTGTGGTTTGGTCCAAAGATCTGTATATAGTTGTTTAAACTTGCAGCCTAGATAATAAAGCAATGGGATATTTACATAGATATGCTAGCAGTGTACCTATCTCTAATTCCTAAAAATTATTTCAGGTGAATGTGACAAATTAACTATGGAATTAATTTCCTACGTGGATCGGAAGACGACGCGCGTACCGGATCATTCTATCTGTGTAGTATGCATATGACCATGAGTTCAGAAAAGTTAATGATTGCAAGCTCCCGTGAGAAAAATGCTGTCTAGACTAGTCCACCCCACCCCACCCCACCAATACAAAAAAGCACTGTGATTGCCGGTAAGATGATCAGAACATCCGCCACGGGATTTCCTAGGCGCCAAGAGCCCGGAGTTGTTGCCGCTGGTCGTTCGGCATCACAACCGCCTCTTCGCAACTTTGCCGAGGACGCAAAAGGCAACCACCATCGTGTGTGCTATACCTAGGTATCCTTCTCGCAAATATAATGTACAATGTAATTTTTGGCAGCATTGAATCTACCCTCTAAAAAGTTCCTGTGGTTTCTAGAAAAGTGTAAATTAAGAAGTTGTTCTCTACCCACCTCACAATGGCTGCCACTAAGAACATCTTGCGCCGGGCTCTGCTATATGGTACATCCATCCACCTTCATATCTTCAAACTGACACGTCTCATACGAATCGCTAACTCAATATCTCTTCTCATAAATAGTCCCAGGCTCCTCTCAGCGCATGCTGGACAAATCTCGTAGCCTCGTCGCCGACTGTGTCGCATATGACCTGGAAGACAGTGTAACGCCTACGAGGAAAGCAGAAGCACGCAATTTAGTTCGCAATGCCATTAACCAGCCCATGCCCTCCGGCATAAAAGAGCGCGCTGTGCGCATCAATTCCGTTAGCAGCGGGCTGGCCCTGGCTGACCTTACGGAAGTGGTGTGTACAATATACTCATCCCCCATTTCATACCTGCCCTTGACTTCTCCATAAGTTTATGACCCACATACTCACCATTCACACCCTTAATCCAGCTCCAATCCCCAAATCTAACAACCATCGTTGTTCCCAAAGTCGACACCGCCTCCGACCTTCATTTCATCTCTGATGTAATATGCCACACCCGCTCCAACCTCAAACCCTCCCCCTCCAATCCGGACCCATCTAGCAACCCCCCAGTTTCCGTGATTGTTTTAATCGAGAGCGCAAAATCAATTCTAAACTTGTCTCAAATCTGTGCCGCCACCCCGCATCAGCTATCCGGCCTAATATTCGCCGCAGCTGACTTCTCCAAGGATCTAAGCATAACCCAAACTCCCTCGCTAACGGAATTCCTCTACGCACGCTCTGCTATCGTCACCACAGCCCGTGCGCATGACTTGCCTTCGACAATTGACCTAGTATGCACGGACTTCAAGACGCCCGCTGTTTTGGAGAACGAGGCGCTGAACGGCAAGCGCATGGGGTTTAACGGCAAGCAGTGTATACATCCATCCCAGGTGGAATTGGTGCAGAGAGTTTTCAGTCCTGAGTCGAAGGAGGTAGAGTGGGCTGTGAGGATCGTTGTAGCTGATGCAAAGGCGGCGGAGGAAGGGAGAGGCGCGTGGGCATTGGATGGGATGATGATAGATGTTCCTGTTGTGGAGAGGGCGAGAGGCATTGTTAGGAAAGCGGAACTTTGTGGGATTGATGTAGTGGCATTGACGGAGAAATTCGCGGGCGAGGAACCGCAATAGAAGCCGGGAAGAATAAAATGTTGGGGGTCGGTGGGGTTATTCTATAGTTAGATTTACATTTGATATATTCAGTCGACACCTCTAGAGTCGGTTGGCAAATTCTATTGCTATCTTTATGTTGGCATATTATAAAGGCATCGCCATATGAGAGAGCCTGGTTCTGTTGAGGGACGTGCCAGGTGTTTCCCGGGCTGGGTTTCCTACGAGTATAACGTAATTTCAAGGTCGATATAGACAATCGACGATCGATGCCCCATGGTTGACTCCGCTAAAAATAAAAAAGGTGGAAAATCCCTAGAAGCGTTCATACGTGTATTATCCTACGCAGAGCTCGATAACCATCCCTGCCCATCTCTAAAATAACACGTGACCCACAGACTAACTCTCAAGTTCTATCTCTATGCCTCTTGACTCCACAGTGCGTATCCCTTCACAAGAATATTATACGTATGATCATCTTTGTTGTAGTAGTCGCTGGCTATCCTTCAGAGTCGCCGTTGAGAGATATCGATGTCGTACGTCTTTGAGGTTGGTAATATAATATCCAACAATACGTGGGAGGTATACTGACTTTTTTTCTTTTTCAGCACCTCGACTCTTGTCTCCCAGTAACGGCGACTCGAGTGGTGGATAGTGCGGATGGTAGACTTATTCTAAGTGGCTATGGACCATATCTACAACTGGTTGATGAAGCCAGTGGTATACTACTGGATCTAATTCAAATATTTGAGAGAAATAGCGTCCATGGTATTCAAGTTGCCAGCTTAACTCCAACGAAGTCCGCTGTCAATGTTTCGAATTTCCTCATCTGGGGTGGTCAGTCTTTTCGACTGCTGAGGCTGGAGGTCGACCGCCATGGAATTGCCTCGCTATCTCCTTATAGTCCCGAGTGCGCTGCCCCTGACTGGATTCTGTCAGCAAATTTCTATCGGTCAGAGAACAATGATCTCAATTCTTCCATAGCAAATGGAGCATGTCTTATAACTGCCCATAATGTTCTGTTCGGGTTGGAATTGGAAGAAGTCTTTGTAACGTACCAGGCAGACCTCCGACTACACCAGATAGGAACGGGATTGAAGTCAGTTCTATATTCCGCTGATGTCTCATGGCTATCACCAGAACAGATCCTAGTGGCTGCAGGAACCGTCTTTGGGGAAATAGTTGTTTGGTCATGTCTTCTACCTGCTGAGTCTGGGTCGATCTTCTCTGGAGATTCTTCCGTTGTGATACACCATCTTTTCACTGGACACGAAGGGTCAATTTTCGGAGTGGATATATCTCCCGAAATCCAGTGGCAGAATGACAATCAGACACGGATATTTCTGTCCAGCTGTAGCGATGACCGAACTATTCGGATTTGGGATATTTCTGACTGTTCTTCGCCCGTTTCGACTAAGGCAGATGCAAGGGCAGCTCTAAGGCCCGCAACACGCTCCACCGGATTTGGAAATATTTTCCGGGATGATTTGGACATGGACCCTGAGGCTTGCATTGCAAAGGCATGGGGTCACGCCTCCAGAATCTGGAGTGCGCGCTTTGTGGATGTGGTTCTATCAGGACAAACCGTGTTTTTGAAACTCGTGTCTTTCGGTGAAGATGCTACCTGTCGAGTTTGGGGATTGAGTCTTCAAAGTGATTCGCCTATTGGGATGAACCTTTCTTCGCATAAGAGTGCAATTCTACAAAATATGTCAACCCATGCCTATCATACGGGAAAGAATATTTGGTCTATGGCGGTACATAAATCATCGGATCTGACGACTATCTACACTGGAGGCGCCGACGGAAGTATACACTCGTTCAATACTGGCATAAATGAAGCATCCTTTAAGCATGGGACGCGGTTAGAGACATACGATATATATGATCTTTCCCTGCGTCTACCTGGGTCCTTAGCTTCAATGGCTGGTCCAACGCGGAGGCAAAAATCGGATGACAAGTTGAATCGATACGCTTTTGTTTCGGAAACTTGTATCATCGGGTTATCTTCCCATGGTAAGATGAAAATGGCTCATATTTCAGATATGAAAACTGTGGAGCCTCAACAGATCGAGCAGGAGGATATTCCAGCAATCTCCTGGGAAAATATTGCAGTTCTGGATTCCCCCGCATCTCAGTTTTCTATTGCTGGCCACCCAGAGCTAGGTATAGGAATTATAGGTGACGTGAATGGCACTCTCTGGTGGTACAGGAATGACACCAGAGAAATCCTTACATTGACTCAGCTGAACAAGAAGATAACAGGTATATTCTTCGCATCCTCAGAGACGGATTATTTTGAAAAGAAGGGCCCTATGACCTCGCTCACCTTTGTCACGACATCCATGGGAACACCGAGCACAAATTTATTCTTCATCGGTGACAAAAATTCACCTGAGGACTTTACGAAAATAGCCCTGGATCTACCGCCCACATTCCTAACAACCAGTGCTGTTTTCATTGACCACATGTCGTGCTTAATACTAGGGGCTAAAACTGGCCATTTGAGTGTTTTTGACCTGGAAAACGCCAAAGACTCTCACCCGGTCGTTCCAGCACTCACCGTGTTCAACTTACATGCAAGGGACACTGTAACATCAATCACTGTGCTACAGCAATATCATCCTCAGGACGAACGAATTTTAACTACGGGAAGGGATGGGTATTATTGCATCCACTCGCTAGCTAAGACTGGGAAAGGAAATTATCCCTGGGCTCTCCAAACCATTCACAAAATGGCCCCACCGTTTGGACCCTATATCGAGGGTGGCTACTTTGACAAAGTCACGAACGACTTGATACTCTTCGGGTTTAAAAGCACGGAGTTTATCATATGGAATGAGTCAACCCAAACTGAACGAGCAGCGATTGAATGTGGCGGCGCTCATCGGATCTGGGCCTACAACCCGTATCACGCGAATGGTGCATTCGAGACTTTTGCATGGACCAAAGCATCTACCTTTAACTTATTTAGAAAAATTTCCGTATTACACCGTGCTGTGACGATTGGTGCCCATGGGCGAGAAATCAAAGTAGCGGCTATTTCGGAGGTTCCTTTCGAATATGGGGAAAACAAACATAGAATTATTGCCACGGGAGGGGAGGATACCACGATTCGTATATCAATCCTCGACGATGCGGTCTCTACCAGGTCGCGCGGTAGTTTGCACTGCCTCCGAAATTTGAAAAAGCACAACGCAGGTATCCAGCACCTACAATGGTCACCTTGCGGGAAGCTCTTATTCAGCAGTGCCGGAGCCGAAGAATTCTATGTCTGGAGACTTCGGTCAATTCCCGGTTTCGGAATGGGGACCATTTGTGAAGGGGAATGTCCTAAGACAGCGGAAGATTCCGACCTACGGATCACGAGTTTCGATGTACTGAAGGTTTTTTCCCACGAAGGCATCGAGGATTTGTTTCTGCTCTGTTTAGCATATTCCAACTCAACTGTCAAGGTAAGCGTGGCCCAGCTTCCTATCATCAATGCTAGCTAACGAGAAAGGTTTTCCACTACGTCTCCGCGCCTTCTGGTAGCTCCTTTAGGCTTCTTAGCAAAGGCCGATACACAACCAATTGCCTTACACAAATACAATTCTCCAAATCGACGTCAGGGTTATCATTGATTACTGCATCTACAGACGGACATGTTGCCACATGGGAAATATTCGAGAGCCTCAGCGATACGTATTCCCTTGATGACCATGTTCCGAAACAACTCCCAGGCAAGAAAACACCCACAGAACTCCGGGTCATAAGCTGGCAACATCGGCACTGCATTCATCAGAGCAGCATCAAAGCCATGGAAATATCTTCTCTATCCGACGGAGAGTATCTAATTGTAGCTGGTGGGGACGACAATGCCATCTCAGTCTCTCGTCTTAGAGTCGGAAGCACCGCGAAGTCGGACTCGACCACAAATTCATTCGCCAAGATTTCATTACCTCAAGCACATGCCTCGGCTGTAACTGCCATCTCTATACTGGAGAAAAATACCCGGTTGGAAAGCGTGAATGGTCAAGACTATCAAGTGCCTAGGTTCCTCGTCGCATCGTCCGGAAACGACCAGCGTCTTAAGCTCTGGTCAATTCAATTGGACTGTACGAAACCTGGCGAGGATGGAATTAGCGTGTCTTTACTGCAAAACGTGTACACAGCAGTTGCAGATATGGCATCTATGAGCAGTTTCAGAAGCCATATCGGCAGGAGTGACGTTAATGAGCGGAGGAAATTAAAGGATGGCTTAGTTCTTTGCGGGGTTGGGGTAGATTTATGGTCTTTGAGGAGCAAGTAACATGCATTATGGTACAGAATACTGGATTGGGTTGACTGCAATTCGGGATGTTAGTCCTGAACTTCACAATTTTACATGATCAACAACATAAAAGTCGTTTTTGAAGCGCTCGCCCGCTGCACCCTTTGCAGCGGGCTTAGTTCGGCCGGGGTTAAGCTGATTCAAGCGGGATCGCCAAGGACCGTCGTTAACGAGCCCGCCTCCGCTCATAACCCTGCCCACGCATAATTAGATTCAAGCTCATAAACCTTCCGGCATCCCTGCCAATGGATTGCTGCCTCCTGGACAGCCGGTAATCTTCGTCACCTGAATTCGTGTTCAATGAGCTCCTGTTAAATTAGCACTTCAAATATATGACGCCATTGCTCGCTAGCATTGGTGGGAACAGCGCGTTCTAAATATCCGGTGAGGGGTAGTATCTTCAATGACATCCAAGACACCAGGGAGGCTACGCAAATATAACTACATATTAAGAAGCCGGAACCCCGCCTTCCAGAGGACTTAACCCACCCATACAACAGGGCCAAAAGAACGGAGATAGAGGATGGCGACCCAATCCTTCACCAAAACCCTCACAGCTCACTGTTTCTGTCGCGCTGTCCACTACGACCTCACGATTCCCTCCACCTCTCTCCCGCTACCCACGCTTGTCTGCCACTGCGGCATCTGCCGCTACGTCCATGGAGCACCATGCGCCTTCCACGCACCGCTGCCCGCGGGTATATCCCCACAATGGGTCGCACCGTCAGGCCCACACGCCCTGACTAGGTACAAACATACAAGTGGCGCCCTCTGCGAGCGTGCTTTCTGTAGCACCTGTGGCTGTCAAATTGGTGACATCTGGCCTGTAAAACCTATCAACAGCAAGAAGGAGGCGGAGGAGGAGGCAGAGGCACAAAATGTCTCTGACAATCAACACTGGACTGTCTCCACTTCCATCTTCACCGACCATAGCCCAGCCAATTTTCAAATAGACAAACATATCTTCACCGATTCCGCCCCGGGCGGGGTGGGGCTACATCAGCTCCTCCCTCGTATCGGCGGGCGCGATATACAAGTATACCCGGGCCACTTTCTCCCACCGAATGCGAACCGCGTCCTACCCCCAGCTCCAGCACTGGCCAAGGACGAATTGGGCGGTGCAGATGGTAAAGAGGAGCGGCTGCGCGCGGAATGCCACTGCGGCGGGGTCTCCTTCACATTCCCGCGCCCAACACAGGCCGTCCTCGCCGATCCCGACCTAAATAGATTCGCCTCACCCATCGATCCCCGCAAGTGGGTCGCGTGCCTAGATCTCTGCGACGATTGTCGCTTGTTGAACGGCACGCATGTGGCCGCGTGGACGTTCCTACCGCTACGGTTGCTAGAACCGGCTATTGGGACTGATTTAAACATCGGTACCACAAAGACGTTCAAGTCTTCCGACGGGGCCAGGAGGGCGTTTTGTGGAACGTGCGGGGCGACAACATTTTATTGGAGTGAGGATAGACCGGATATAGTGGATGTGGCGCTTGGGTTGGTGAGGGCGACTGAGGGACTATTTGCAGAGAGCTGGGTAACATGGAGGAGCGGGCGGGTGGCGTTCAAAGAGAGCGGGGAGTTGTTTGATAGGGATTTTGCAGGAGCCATGGCGGAGGGGATTGAAAAATGGGGGGTGGAGAGGGAGGGAAAGGTGTTGGATTTCAAAATTGGATGAGGCGGATGGGTCCACCAGAATGGCAGGTGATGCATTGCGATGCCCTATGGGTTAGTAGGAAGAAAGGATCTGGTTGAACAAAGTCAGCCAGTAACTGTGCTACAAAGTCTAGTTCCACCACTTCCTTGAATGTATCAAGAACCCGCGATCACCGAAAATCTAGACCTATTTTATATATGCCTGTGATAATTGAATGACCCTGTCAAAGCAATGTATGAGTTTCGAGTATAGCAATTCCTGATTCCAAAATTTGAACGGGTGAGGCCAATAGGAGCAGATTGATGAACGGCCACAGATTAGAGCCCAACAAATGAACACGCTTACGGCCCTACGATCACGGCATTGCTAGAGAATAGGAATCCCAGCCCCAGCAGCAACAAACGGAGGCAAATCAGACTTTGGAGGCGGAGGTCTTCCCAAGGTTCAGCCGTACTCCGTATAATACTAGATGATGTTGAGTAAGTTCTCTTGCTGAGTTATCAATTCATGCACGGTCATTTAACTATTCCGTAGAGAATGTAATATCCTACGTATATCCGTCGATCAATACTGTGGAAACCATAGCATCTAACTAAACACGGATATCCGTCTATGAACTTGATATTCCGATTTATAAGCGTATGCCAGAGAGTAACAACACTCGCCTATTAATGCTTTTTTTGTCTTCGTGTCATCGTGCTATGTTCATTAGCCCGGTTGAGCTATTTAGGGCGGAACAAGTGTTCCAGGTTCGTCTTGATGGAATTCACGTATGTTCGCATTTCGGTTTCTGCAAGGTTGTCGTCAACCGTTCCTTGTCCGGCGGTAGAGACTGTTTGCTGTAAGGGTATTTATATAGATTCAACTCCTTGAAGCTAGTTTCTAGGCAATCTTTAGTTCCGCGGATCTGGGTGTTCTTCTTCACCTCGACGTAGCCACAGCCGGCTTGGAGCCAGGAAAATCAGATGCCGTCGCTGTAAAAAAATATTTATAGATCCGCAGGCGGCGCTGTTCATATATATGTATGTAGAATGGATGTAGACACAAATCCAAGCATGCCATGAGAACGGTTGGAAATGGTAAAAAAAGATGTTTGTGGTAATTCTCTGCCCGTTTGTGACATTGTGACATTGTTGGGGCCATTATCTCCTATGTTGACGATCTGTTTCGACCTTTGAGCCCGGTGGAGTGCATTTAATGATACTTATATTTTTTCGCGCGGGTTGTGGTTGTAGTTTTCGTGGTTGAGGAAAAAAATATTCAACTTACACAAGCAACTTGGCATCTTCCAACTTCAACTTCAACCTCAGCTTCTACTGTTCCACCTCAATTCAGCTTCACCCCTTTTTCTTCATTTTGCATTTCACACCTCCCTTAATTCTACTGCGGAATAGGTGTTTAATTTTTTTTTTTTTTTTTCCCCTTCGACTATTAGACTTCCCTTCCTGAATGTTGATATTTACCTCGCCCGCCGTCCTCCTCACTCCCCAGTGAAATATGTCCGCAACAATAGCACCACAACTTAACGAGTAACAGACGGCCTCAGTGGGATAAAATTATTATTATATTCCCTTTTCCTTAAATTGTATTCTATTTCTTTGGATGCATAGCGTCCTATCCATTAGATCCCTCTCATGGCCATACCCCGCTCGCTCCGACGAACGAACCCTCTCACTCTCATTCTAGCTGGTCTACTCTCCGTCGGGATCCTCTTCTTCATCTTCTCTCCCTCGTCGAATTCTGCGTCTGGTTCGACTTCTCAAGGACGGAGAAGGTATGCGGCCGCGAACAGCCTCTCTCCTCCTACCAAACCCTTCCTCAAAGACCCCCCGACCAAACCGAATGGCCGCCGTGCACCACCCCCAGTCGTCCGATATAATATGAACAAAAATACTGCGACAACTGAGTCGGTCAAGAACCACGAGCGTGTTCTCATCCTTACTCCTCTCGCTCGATTCTACCCTGAATACTGGGACAATTTGGTGAAACTTACATTCCCACATGACTACATCTCCCTGGGATTTATTATCCCGAAAACAAGGGAGGGAAACGTTGCGGTATCAGCATTGCAGGCTGCTATTAAACAGACCCAATCAGGGCCTGTCGATAATAGATTTGCTAGCATTACGATCCTCAGACAAGATTTTGATCCCCCGATTGTTTCCCAGGATGAAAAGGAACGACACAAATTTGAAAATCAAAAGAAACGACGAGAAGCTATGAGTCGGGCACGGAACAGCCTTCTCTTTACAACCCTGGGGCCGTCGATATCCTGGGTTCTCTGGCTCGATGCTGATATTGTTGAGACCCCTCCAACCCTGATTCAAGACCTGACAAGGCACAACAAACCAATCATCGTACCTAATTGCTATCAGCGATTCCGAAACCCCGAGACAAACCAGATGGACATACGACCATATGATTACAATTCGTGGGTAGACACTACTCAGTCGCTGGAAATCGCGAAGGCCATGGGACCAGATGAAATTATGCTGGAGGGATATGCAGAACTGTCAACCTATAGAACGTTGATGGCGCACCTGGCCGACAAATCTCCAAACCGAAATGTCGATGAGATAATGTCACTTGATGGAGTCGGAGGAACAGCGTTGATGGTGAAGGCGGACGTTCATCGCGATGGCGCAATGTTCCCGGCATTCCCATTCTACAACCTAGTAGAAACAGAAGGATTTGCAAAGATGGCGCGAAGGCTTGGGTGGACGTGCTTTGGATTACCTAATTATTTTGTGAGTTCCTCATATTCGTTTTTTAGGGTGTCATATGGCACCATTTTCATAAACCATACCCGAGTGCGTTGCATATTTCCGCTAACACTTTCATTTTTGATTACAGGTATATCATTATAATGAGTGAGCTGATTTGCGTCCAAAAATTTCATCATTAATTTTCCACTTAAAAGCATAAACCGGTTTTTATTCAATATCTTTCCGCAAGCTCCATATTTCGTTGTTCGTCCCCTTCTCTATCCCTTGATCCGGTCCGAACTTTTCCCTTTGCATTTTTTTCCCCCACTTTACCTTCTTCTGGGTCCTGGAGTATCTAGTCCTTATTTTGTAATACCTCTTTTGTTTCATTTTTGTCTCTGCTTGTGTACAATGAAGCGGCTCCTCCATGCTAGGTCTCCATGGATAGTTCAATGTAAACTTCCGATTAATTGTCGTAAATCACAATAACTGATAACAAGAGACTTTCTACTACCCAGCGTCGTTTACTTACGTAAAGTTTTATGCCAAAGAGGCAAGTATCTCTCGGGCCTATTATCGTGTCGATGGATTCATTGTCGTAAATACAAATTGAGATTTAAAATAATATTTTATAGCCATTTCCCTGTATATTCCGGATCTGAAAAGTATTATATACTCTAACATCCTCTGTATAGCCAGAGCAGACCAGCTTACGGTTCTTGTAGAATATAATGGTTTAAACAAATGTGTTGCGAAGGGCTGTGAGGAAGCATCCTACCGACTACTGACCCTCTATCGAGAGTTAGCCAAAGTCGTCGGTGCTCTTAGCTTTTACTTTTGGAAATTAAGTCCAAATGACAACTATCTGGTTCAGGCCCATGATATCCTAAGAGTGAAAAGAGGGGATTAGTGAACAAAATGAACAAGGTATTCTAAGATATATAATCATCAATCAAACTTACCAAAGCATAATGCCAGCCCCAGCCGCCATGGAAATAAATTGCTTTGCCGTCTTCCTCAGCTCTTCCCCTTTATTCTTGCCCGTCTCTAATAACTCAGGAATAACTGCAACAGTGCCCACATACAAGAATGTACCTGCTGTAAAGGGAAGGAGAAGATCTTTCATCTCCAAACTCGTGCCTAGAAAGCCTGTTTGTGCCGCCATCGCCCCAGCATCTGAGAAGTCTCCCGCTTCACCTTTGCCGCCAAACTCCTGAACCGCAATTCCAATGAACGTTCCCAGGAAGGCTCCGATAGCAGTGGCGAATTGAGCACCCATTGCCTTGCGCTTGGAAAAACCAGATTGAATCAGTAGTGCAAAGTCACCGACTTCATGAGGGATTTCATGAAAGAAAACGGCAAAGGTCGTGGTTGCGCCGATGGTCGGAGATGCATAGAAAGATGAGGACACTGCGAGCCCGTCGGTAATATTATGGGTGAAATCCGCAATTAAGTTGAGATATCCGCCTAGCTTGGTGCTGGGGCTTACTTCCTTCTTGTCGACCTCCGAGAAGTCACTATTATTGGCCTCTATTTTGTTGGAGCCCAACTTGCGCTTCTTTAGCTCGCGCACATTTTCCTTATTAGAGGTTGTGGAGCTGGAGGATACTGCGACGCTCTCTTCCGCCGCATGGGTATGGCAGTGGCTATGATCGTGTCCGCCTACTCCTCCGGTAGCGATGCGAAGCCCCTTGTCCATGGCCACAAAAGTCATGAACCCGACAAGAATAGCAAGGCCAAGGAGGATATTTCTATTTGGTTCGACGAGGACAAAACGGACGTTTTCTGGTGAATCTTCGCCTAGGAATATCTCCGGCAGCAGATGGAAGAGCGTATCACCGAGAAGCCCGCCAACCGCAAATGCAACCATTATGGATAGGGAGGAAGGATCGATGTCGGGAGGACATAATGCGAGGAGGAAATCTGCCAATTGTGAGCGGGGAGCAGTGTTAGGGCTCAGCTTATAAGCAGCATACTAGGTGGTCCAGATATGTAGAGTGTAGCTAGTATAGCATTGACTGCGGGGCTTCCAGGGAAAAGAATTGTGAAGAGCTTAGATGTGAAGCTTGTAGTTTCGGGGTTTGATGCAAGTTTATGTGCGTTCAGTTCTTGGACGAGAGGACATTCCTAGTTCAATTGATCAATTAGCCATGAGATCCCACCATCTTCGATTTAGATGTCCGCAGAACAGCCAGTTTCGTACTTGCAACTTGTCTTCTATCTGTGACGCTGAGAGCTGTCCAACTGGTAGTGTCTGCTCGTGTGAGCTCTTGGTTGCGGCGAGACACGAGAAGAGCAGAAGAGTGATTAGGAGCAACGCACGATGGCGCTGCGGAATATAGAGCACCATTTAAACAACTGCGGAGCTTTCCGCTTAATATTCAAAAATGATCGACGTGTCAAGATCTGGAAATATTCAAGTATACAAACGTCTTAAAGTCACATGATATACAGCGGTCCGGGCCAAGGGTTTTAAACCTGGAGCTAAATATAATAGTAACTACTTCAGCGTATAACTCCTACCTCGGCCAAGCTATCCAACTCCTACGTCATTCATTTTTTTTTTTTTTTACTACGTAGACACGGATGAAATTACAGGCGGATGGAAGAAAAACTAGGAGAATAAGTGGAAAGAGAGGAAGGCGGTGTTAAAATGGAAACAAAACGGGTTATTATTAGTGTAAAGTACGCAGTATAAGAGCAGTGTACACCTCCGTACTCTTTGGACCAACGGAAGTCACAATGGATAAATCTAAAAAAGAAAAGAAAAACGAAGGAAAGTAATTTAAAGCGAGAAAAATAGGAGATAGTAAAAGAGAAAAAAGATTAAAAGATTTAAATCAGAAAAACTACAACACCCCCTTCGTACTCCCAACCTCCCCACCACCTCCAACCTCTCCCTCCCCTCTCCTCCGGCAAGCCGCTCTCGTCGCCACCGCAACAGCCTTAAAGGCACTCTCCGCCCGATGATGATCATTATTCCCGTAAACACAACCAACATGCAACGTTACACCCGCCGCCTGCGCAAAGCTCTCGAGTGCATGAGGAATCATCTCCGTGCTCAATGCTCCAATCTTCTCGCGCTTCAGGCCAAGATTTATCACGCTATAGGGCCGGGAGGAGATGTCAATTACCGCCCACGAGAGGGCTTCGTCGAGAGGAGCGTCGCCGCGGGCGAAGCGGACGAGGGAGAGGCGGGCGCCTAGCGCTTGTTTGAAGGCGGTGCCGAGGGCAAGGAAGGTGTCTTCTGCTGTGTGGTGGTCGTCAACTGCAGGAATGAATTAGCATATTTCCTCCCCTTCTTTTCTATTTTATTCATGTACGTGAGAAAGTCATAGAATATTTGCACCCATACATGAGGAGACGGACGGACGACGGAAGAGATACGCCGTCAATCTTTGAAAAAAGTATCGGGGAAAATGACCAAGAGTAAAAAAAGGTGGGAGAACTAACTGAACAAATCCCCCTTACACCGGACTGCCAAACTCCATCCAGCATGTTTTGCCAGCGCGTGTAGTAGGTGGTCGAGGAATCCGACGCCGGTATTTATAGTGATCTGTTGCGTGGGGGTGAATTGGGTGGCATGCGCTGCTTCGGGGACGGGCACTATGCGGGTTGCTTCCTCTGGGCTTGTCTGTGGGAAATGCTCACATGGCTCATAGGCCGGAAGCACACCGCCATCAAGGGAGAGCGAAATTTGGACCTTTGTCTCGCCGGTTAGGCGGGTGAGGGTTGTGGTGCGGCGGGGGAGGGACATGGTGGGTGGAGCGAGATGTGAGACGCGAGAGGGGGTGTATGGTAGTATTTTTCGTGTGCGATTTTTACGTATGCTACAGTGGCCTATGGGTATATAATCTAGGTATCCAATTGGGATCTTGTTATACTGTAGAGGCACGAATACGGTGGTGGCTGATGTTGTCGACAAACTTGTTCCACGGTGGGACATCATTTTATATACCACGGACAAACGTATTTCCGGGTTCATCTTCTCCTCGGCATTCTTGGGATTACACATTCGGATTACAGCGAGGACGGAGACGAGCAGACATCGAGGAACAATCAATCTCAAGACATCTATCTGTCTGTCGATCTGGTTATCTAGCTATCTGCATAACCCTCTAGTTCCAATGTGTGTTGATTATAGGTTAATCAAACCCTGTTTTCAAAGAACGCCCGAGCTACCTCCAATCTAGCTCCCCGCTCGGCGTCTGCTGCTCCGCCTGCTGCATCGTCCGTCATCCGTCGCTGTCCGCCGGACAGGAACTCATACTTATATGCAATCGAAACCCAGCACATCCCAATACTCGCATACAGTATCTGCAGACTCATACATATAAACTATAACAATGCCCGCCCCTTCCAACCAGCGCGGAAACATTGACCCGCCTCCCGAAGTCATGCAAGAAGCAATGAAGGGTTTCTTCACCGGCGCGACTCGAGTACGTTAAACCCATATAACTAGATAAAATTTATATACACCAAAAAAAAACAAAGAAAGAAAACAAAGAAGGAAAGAAGAAAAAAATACGCACAATCACTAACAAAACCGCTTCTCCTTCCAACCCCTTCCAGTACGGCTCGATCTCCCTCCTCGCCCACCTAATCCTCCTCCTCCCACACCCACTCCGTTTCGCCTCCTCCCCATACCCCTCTAACGCCTCTTCGACGCCAACCACTTCCAGCTCGCACGGCCAGCCCGAACCCAAACCCAGACCACCCCCACGCACCCCGCTCCTGTACCG
>JAFEJD010001965.1:0-12147 GCA_018296065.1 Blastomyces percursus | reverse complement strand
TAGCTTGAATAGTGTGAAGTTCATTTATCAGCTCAGAAATGAACTTAATCATTCAATTCGATCTTAGTTGATGATGGAAGAGAACTCTACAGTTGATAAAGTTTATATATATCAACTATAGAAAAATCCTTTCAAGGAAATTCAGTTGTAATTACTACTACAGCTGAATTTAACTCTCAATTCTTACTTGGAACATTGAAATTGAACGTCTCTTAGTCAAATATCATTCCGCTGAGTGCCTACTTAGCTCTGCTACCGAGTCAATTGCACTCAAAGCTATCCAGTGTCAAATTGTAGAGTGGTAGCCCACAAAGATATATGTCTTGCATAACAGCACTTTTAGAGAACGGTGCTCATCAGCACGGAAGTAACCTAGGAGGAACAACAATTTATCCATGTTGCAAGTCTACAGTGGCAAACTAAACAGAGCGGAAGTGCTTCAACTATTCGGTGCTCACTTTTCGGGTGGTCTCGACGAGGAAGATGACGAAGATTTCATGACAGCGCTAGCCCTAGCCATTTTTTCCAATGATCTTATCTCTGTGGAGCAGCTCATTCTATTAGGAGCTAGGGTTTCGCAGGCTATTATTTATGACATTATGCAGGGCCCATTTACTCACGCCATAGATTCAAACAACATTACGCTGATGAAACTGCTACGGGTCAGTGGGGAGGACCCTGATGAGGAAGATGCAAATGCCCATTCTTCTCCTACAACGCTAGCCCTTGCATTGAGTAAAATGTCAGCCATGACTTGCTCTCCCTGTGATTCGGCCCCTCTCCCTCCAGTGTTAAGTGGTGGTGATTGGGCTCTTTTGCCCCAGATAAAAACCATGAGGACATGATAAAGTTGCTTCCACTAGCCGTTGCTATTGAGTAACTTATTGCTCCTTCGAGAGAATAAAGGACCTTATCGATAAGGGGGGCCAAAAGTAAACTACGTCGATAGATCTGGAGGAACGCCGTTGAGCCGAGCAGCTAGCTGTAGGGATATACCCATCTTTCAACTATTGTTTGGCGATGGTGCCGAGATCATCCCAAAGGCACGCCATGAAGCACCGCAGAAAGGTTGTCCTCACGTTGCGACTCATTTACTGAAGCATCCCGCGAGAGAGGAACGGACGCTGCAGAAACAGTTGGCTTGGCATCCGCCGTTCTCAATCGGCGTGAAAGGTGCTATGGACTTGTTTGCTAATAGCTGGAGCGGATCGGAGTGTTTCGAGAAACATTCAGAGGCCGCAGTACGATGAGATATAGAAGTTCAAAACGCCTCTGGCCTAGCCGAACCGTTTCTGTTGCTGGATTCTTTTCTCGAGATTCATCAATCCGCTTTAACTTCTTGCCATCCTCTGGGAGATTTTCGATTGCGACTGCAGAAAATAATTTTTTTCAGGTCTACCACCCGAAAAGGCGTGATGTATTGCTTTCCCTCCACTACTCTTGTTTATTTCTGCTGTCTGGTTTTGATATTTTTTTTCTCCATATATATTTAACTAACTATATTTATATCTTTTACCTAACATGTATGAATTATAAGCGGAGGTATTTTTCAGTCAGGTGACCACTCGTTGCCGTCGCTCTCGATTCTTTCAAAAATTTTCCTTTCTTTTCATGTTCTTTTCCGGGCCAACCAAAATGCTAACCTCATTAATCAATCCCTAGAAACAAGAAAGGCGCATGTCAGGCCATACGGGACAGGGAGGAGTTTTTTTATATTTAGCTTCGTCAATCAACAAATTTCAACTCGAAACGAAAAGGACGTTATTTCCTTTTTTTCCTTTTATTTTTCTTCTTTCCCCCTTTCATCCAGCGGCCATGCCCATAAAGTTTCCGAAGATGCGGATAAAACATTGGCAAACACTAGCACAGACCAGATGCCCAAACTTTTCACTCTATAAAAAAGTGCACCTTCACAGGGTGTTCCAACTCCCCCCATTGAAACTTCCATCTGCCTGTTCGCTGTCTTTAGTATTTCCACAATTTGTACAGCTTACGTCTGTATTGAAGGAAGTGAGGGGTTTTGGGATGGCTGTCAGCCACCACCCCACCCGTGGACCAGCAGATGGGAATGATTGGAGAAAACGGGCAATTGATGGTTCCACGGATTTAAGTTGCTTCATGCTGGGGACGGCCTGTTGAGAACCTGAGGCGTGGAATTCGAGCATGAATAATTAAATCCGTACATGCACATGCACATAAGCTTCTAGGCCCTGTGTTCAGTCCGGATGAATCATGGAGTTGCGCTATTCTATGTTGAACGTAAATGATGATAATGAGAGAAAGAGGCTGATAAATAAAAGATATGGAATTTTAAATTTGCCTTCAAAACTGTTCAAAGAGATCCACAGGGCGGGCAAGATGTAGATCGTCATTGGGCGTTTTTACCTATTTTAATTTATTATAGACTAGCTAATTCTTTTTGATTTCTTGCATTCCCTCATTTGTTTGTTTCAGCGAGGGATGACAGACAAGATGGATTAACTCTCCTCAATTCAGTTCGGACCGAGCTTTAGAACGTATACAGTTCATTTATCTCCGCATCCGCATATGCAGCAGACTCCGATATCATGTCCACGGGGTGATTTTGTCTGCGCAGACCAACTGAATTATTTTCCGAAAATTTCCCTCGCAGATTTCGCCATGGTAAGCTCAGTCGTTCAGCCACTTCCGTTGCACCACAAGGTTTTGATAGGGATAATATTATTATTATACATACGAAATGAAAGAATATTTGTCCCTGTCCATGGACCGCGTAAGATAATATTTTGGCGGTGGCGGCTTGGTTTTGCTGCCATTCCATGGGCGAAGCAGCAGCGTCGACAATCTCCCAGTTATAGCGGGCTGTGGGATGTGACTGGGGTATCCCACGCTGTTCTGCTACTCTATTATTTATTATTATTATTATTTATTTATTTCTCTCTCTATTCTTTGTCTTTTATTTCCCCCTTTTCTGCTTCTCTCCTTCCTTTCTTCGTTGGATCTCTCTTCGTCTTCCTCAGTCCAACCACTTGTCCGTTTGTTATTTGTCGCCTCCGCAATTTTTTATTTTATTTTTATTTTTATTTCTAAAATTTTCCAATTTTCATACGGAATATTTATTTTTATTTATTTTTTATATATATTTTTCCTTTGGCGGAAATCACCTTTCCCAGACGACTGTCTACGACTGTCTGGCCTAGTGTTAGGCGCCTCGCTTGGCCCTTTCATCAGGGGACATCTGGTGGGTGGGACGTGGCCACAATTATTACCCTCTTCTCGAGCCATCCCTATCATGCGTTATCAATAACAAGCGTGATCCCAAATAACGTTAGGCAGAGAGACATTCCTCTTCTTCCGTAGCGGAAACCCACTTTTTTTCTCTCGTCCCGCCACCGTCCTCCGCCACCGTCCTCCGCCTCCGCCTCCGCCGCCCCCGCCACTAAGGAATCCCGCCTTCTGGTCTCCTACAACCACTCTACGTGCACTTCCCAACGGAAGGTATCTCGGTTTGATATTCAACGACCCACTAGAGCTCTACAGCATCCTACAGCACTCATCTAGTTTTGTGCATCTAAATATAGTTAGATTTCCCGCGCTGCGGAACTACATACTAATTTAGCTAGCCCGTTTCCCGCCCATTCCATCTAGCCATGTCGAACAAAGAACCGCCTATTCCTCTGGCCCTGAAGACTTTAGTCGACCCGAGCGCTTCACATCTGTCACCTCTGAGCCCCTCATCTGCGCTTACACCCCCTTTAACACCGATAACACCCACTGATATTCAAGCATCAACCAGTAGCCAAATCTCGCAGAATGAACAATTACCTATTCGGAAGGCGTCGAACGATGGGAAGATTGAAGCAGAGCAGACAGAATCACCAAAGCAACCGGTATTACCCTTGGAATTTACCTACGACTTAGAACTCCAGAGGGATTCAGGAGGCAATCTCATCGAATACGGCAGCGGAGTTTGGAGTGTTGTGTATAGCGCCACATCCCGCTGGATTCCCACAACACAAGACTCCCCGCTAACCCCACCTCCACCCCAACAACATGTATCGACACTGATGTCAAACTATAAACTTGCCGTTAAGGCACCGGTGCGGCGGGATGCGCATTCCATCCTACGCGCAGAAGCACGACTTCTTTCGCGCCTCTGCAGAATCTCTGGCGCTGAACATTACATAGTACCCTTCCATGGATTTATATCGGCATCCCATTCGCTTGTCCTATCGGCCCTCCCACTTAGTCTCTCAGCATATATCAGCAGCCAAGCCGTCTCCGCGCGACAAGTATTCTCAACCAAAACGATGTTTGATCCCGTCCTGGGCATGCCCAGGTGGCTCACGCTCGCAAGGGCGCTGGTCCGCGGCCTGGAATGGTTGCATTCATGCGGCCATGTTGTCCATGGTGACATCAAGCCGCAAAATATATTACTGAGACCTCAGGGAAAGCCAGACAGCGATTGCGCCAAGGAACAT
This sequence comes from Blastomyces percursus, assembly GCA_018296065.1. Classification (NCBI taxonomy): domain Eukaryota; kingdom Fungi; phylum Ascomycota; class Eurotiomycetes; order Onygenales; family Ajellomycetaceae; genus Blastomyces; species Blastomyces percursus. Next base: position 7,687 of record JAFEJD010001965.1, on the reverse strand, counting down.
GAGGATCCATTTCCATACGAACCCCTTTACATAGATTTCACATCCTCGTATGACCCATCAACCCCCATCGAACCTAGTCCCCAGGGGCCCAGCCCCTCGCTATCGGCCTTGACACCGCCCTTCGCAGCACCGGAACTGCTCACTGTCCAATCTCTAAAGGCCACCGACGTGGTCCAATCTAAGGACTCGGACGTGTTCTCTTTAGCTGTCACGCTGCTCGCGGCTGTCACTGGTGACTTGCTGCTGTATCCCGGATCAAACAATATGCAGCGGTTAGCCATGTCGAGGGAAGGTCACCTTGTCTTGAATCATGTTAGGTCTGGCGTCCATGGCTCGAGGCTGCCCGTGGGAGGTGTTGTGGAAAAGATACTCTCCCAGTCTGTTGTGAAGGATCCGGAGACTAGAATCAAGCCGATTGCCTGGCTACGGATGATTGATGATTGCATGGTAGCTGAGGGGCTGCAGAAATGACATGTCCACCCTCGATTTATTCATATTTTATTTTTACTTTCGATTTTCGTTTCATCGAATCCATGCTTGTTGATAGTCAGCAAAATGAAAAAGATAGTGGAGGGGGGAAAAAAAAGAATAAAGATACCCAAACGGTTCTGCGTCAGCTGAGCGTGGTAGCTGGGATAATTTTTGCGTGTTAAATCTCAGGGTCATCCTTAATGCACTTCCTAAAACCAAAACCACAAAAGCTGATATCCAACTACTTTATCTGACTGATTTTATTTTTATTTTCATAATTTACTTTCTATGTATGGCTATGTTAACTTCTCTGTACACTTATTTTTTATCTTTTTAGTTCCTTTCTTCTCTTCTTCTTCCTCATCTTCTCTTCTTCCAGCGTTCTTCGTCACATCTTTGCTTCTATTTACCATTCTACGCATTACATGCTTGATGCATGGTTAATTCTGCATGAGCGATGGTGTTTTGTTTCTGTCGGCTGACGTTCCTACGACCCGCCTCGGAAATGGAGTTCTCACTTCCTCTTTCTGTTCATCAGTTAGAAAGAGAGGGGAGGGAAGAATAAAAAACAGCTTTTGTTGTTATGCCTTTATTTTCTTTGATTTTAGCTTACCTTTCACCCCTTTCTCTGCTCTTTCGTCTAATTCTATCTATGTCACCCTATCACTGACAATTCTTCTTCGTTAATAAATTTCCTCTCCCCTCTCCGCAATCCCCAAGGCTTAGCCAATCGTGCAAAGATATTTTATTCACTCTCATTTTATATTCCTCCTCTACTTTCTTATCCTTGGCCACGTGTGTTCTTAAAATCACAGAACGATGCTGCTTTATCTATATACAGCGGTGTCTTTAAATGGCCCTTCCATTTGAGAAGACCACAATAGGATTTTCATTGCTTATCTGATTAAATTACCTTGCATCCAGTATTATGTCTGAGCTTCCACTCGTGTTTCGGTTACTACGAAAAACTTCCTGGCCCTGTTCAATTTACTGAGATGGCTGGGTACAAGAATGGATACACATCCGTAGGCGCTGCCTCCTTCATCTGCTCCGCAATGTTCGATACGCACGGCAGGATGTTCCCTCATATGCCATCGGACCGGTTCTTTCTTCAGCTGGGCAAATGCAATTGCGCCCGTCAATGTTTGTTGGTTTCTCCTCAACCGCCAGTACAGAGCATTCATTGCATTCATTTCGTTCATTAGCAATATCAATGTCAGTCTTTCCCCCAAAACACTGTCCACTCGTTACCAATGCATATTTTGTTGCAGGTGATTTTATATTTCCTTGCTATTACGTTCAAATTCTATTGGATTCATTGGCGCATAAAACTCTTGCGGGAGAGGTTTTCTCGCATTGAGAGGGAGGTAAACACCATTAATTCTTGTCCTAGTTCGAGGTCTAGGTAAACGTGGGTTAGAGAACACACCCTCAAAGGTGAATGTCCACTTAGGCATTCTATGTCAATCGCAGCATCTCACAATTCAAGCCGCCGTAAGCTATGCACAACTCCTCCCAAGCTATCAGCTCCCACAACCACAGCCATATCGACTTCCCTCCTACATCCATCGCACCAAATCAGCCTTCACGCGAGCTAGCCCCTCCAGTAAACCACGTATCCCCAATTCCGGCTTTCTATCTCCACCGCGACAATGGCGTCGCCGTTCCACTCATCGCGCTTGATGAGCTTCCCCCCTGGCTCCGCATTGGACGGGAAGATTGGTTTAACCCGGAATGGCAGCAGTATATGAATCCCGTTAGTGGCGAACCCACCATCCGGGTTGGCGAGTATGAGGTGTTTGCCACGTGGGGCGGAGCGGTGTATCAGTTGCCAATGTGGAAGTTGGTAGCGATTCGGGGGCCCAAGGGTTGTGATGGGATTGCCGCTGAGGGTGGATGGGAAGTGGAAGTAAGAGGAGAAAGGGGAAAAGATATCATGCAGCATTTGGATCGAAAAGGGGGATATGACTATGGGGTTGATGAGAGGACGATTAACATCGGCTGTCTAGATGGCAAGGCAGCCTCGCTCTGGTGTACTGCGGGAGAAAGGATTGGTGACAGACATATTGGTCATGACCAAGATGAGGAGCCAATGCCAATTGTAAACGACGAAGTCAACCGAGAGGGAAGTACACGGAACGTCCCATATACTCCCCCATCGTCACCAATTGGCGGCCTATGTTACAGGACATACGATAGAAATGCCGACGAGAGAGTCTCATGCGCCAGTTGTCCTCTCTCTCGCAACGAGCATAACCACCATTACCCGCATCATCCCCTGTATCAGCAAGATCATCCTCCTCCTCAACAAACAGCGATGTCATCTTCACCGCCTACTTGGTCGCTCGAACTTTCACGCCCTTTGTCGAACAACAGCTGTAGCAGCCCTGACCATAACCCCTTACACTCCCTACCCAGTAACACCGATACAGAAACGACCATGTCATCCTGGGATTTTTCTGATATTCTTCCTCCTGGTTTACATGTCCCTGTTATTCCACGGGCATCGTTGGGATTGGGGCTAACGCAGTCTGCGCCGTCCTATGTACTCTCAGACATGCGTCATGGACGTATTCCGCCGTGGTTGAGGAGTAGTATAGATGGGGCTGGGTCAGTTTGCTCTGCTTAGGGTAGGTAGCCAGAACGGATGGGAGCGGATTGGTTGTAGTACCATACGCTTCTAGCTACTCCATTTCGTTCTTAGTGCTTATTACTCTGCAGATTTCCTCTGACTGTTGTGTCTCTTGGAAAGCGGGAACGGTGCGCTGAAAAAAAAAACGAAAAACACTCTTTTGGATGCTGGTATCAATCATTCTTTCAGTGTAGATTTGTTCGGTATTTCCGGTTGCTCTTGCTTTTCTGATGTTTATAGCTTTTTGTCTATTTCCTGCTCTCTAATTCTCTTGAGACTCTATTGCGTTCATCCATTCCTCTTTGTGATGTTATGTTCGGAGATAGACTGATCCTTCTGGAAATAGATTCAGAAATTATGCATAACTCAAACAGTGATAGTTGAGGTGGTTTATTGGGACTTTTTATATTCAATGTCTCTTGGCCTGATTCAAAAATTCAGTTCTTTGGAGTCTGTGAGATAAGAGAACCCATCAATTTCAATTTATTTTTTTTCATCCTTGAATGACAGATGGTTTCAATCATTGAGCAATCATCGACCTTCCTATGTAACTAGTTGAACAAGGGTTAACTATAAAATTAAGCTTATTTTTCACTGCAGTATTGAACCATTGGATTCTCATGGCTTGGGTATCTTTGTTCATTCTGCGCTCCAAGATTTCAATTAGAGACTGAAGCAAATGATAGAGTTCCCGTTTTCACGGCCAGTTTCAAACCGCGGCGTTATCCAACTAGATTTCTGTTTCTTCGTGGAACTATAAAGAAAGCATACGGGTGCTATGTGTGTTGGAGCAGATGAGGGAATACAAATATGGTAAGATAGGGAATGAATAACCTCTTTGAAAATCAACGGACATAAGCCACCAACACCGGAAATGCTTTCATGAAAGTATCTAAGACATTTCTTCTAGGCTAAATATGGTAAAGTCTATTTAAAAAAAGGAAAAAAAGAGACAGTGAGTATTGTTACAGAGGCGTTAGGTCTATATATACATTGTAAATAGCATGGTATACGCCAGCATGATGAGAAAAGGTCGGAGAATTGGCGGTGCCCGTTTCGGGCTACGCCTTTTTATGCGAAGCCCGTGGTGAAAGCTTCCCCATCCATCCGCTTAAGTCGGGCCCCGCCGAGAACTTTATATATGTCTTCTTCAGCCTCAAAGCCGTTGGACGATCTTTGCCATTCGACAATTATATTCCACAAGACGGAGGAAGGCAAATGTCGGACCTTGACTGAACTAAAGCAGTTCTCGTCGTATTCCGCAAGTTCTGGCGCTACCTCTAGAATGGGCTTGTTAGCGTCAACTGACTCGGTTAGGGATATCAAGCGCCTCATTTTTATCTTTGAATCGACCATTTGGAGGATTTTAGGCCGCGCGAATGGGGCGAGGCTAGGGATTGATTCGATCAAACTGGACATCGAGCGATCAGGGAACATTGGGCGCAGGATATCGCCAATAGGTCTTTGGCTGTGGGTTGTTACCGTGCCCATGAGATGGCGGTAGGCCCGAAGCATCAAATGATATGTGTGAAGCGTTTTATTTTTTATGTGCTGTTGTTGGGTTTGGATGATGTTTGAATTAGGATTCGGCTGAAAATCGATGACCGAACATATGCCGTCGGGCGTAAACTCGTCGGAACCGACATCAAATGGCTCATATGGACGTTTATCCCAGAGCAGAAGAGGTTCCTTAGTGCCAGACCGAATGCCATCGAAACACATTCGTTCTTCCATAAGTGAATCGAAGCGCGACAACGCGACGCTGTTGCGCGAACTGAGTTGCTCTTCAACCTCCAACAATCCTGCATGAATTTGTTTTACACGTTTGAGTACATCTGCTAGGGTCGGTGATTTGGTCTGTAGCATCAGAACTAGTTTAGCTTCTAGCTGCTCAATTTGAATTACTTTCGGTTCTGCTTTCCTAAACAAGGCCTCATCCCGATTCTCGTGCACGAGACGCCTATGCAGAGTGGTAACTTTGCTATGAGCTATTTTATCGTTCGTATCAGTACGTTTAAGATTTTTCAATGAAGGTCTTCCTCTTGGTGCAGGTGTCCGAAAGTCCAGAAGATTGGGGTTTTGGGTCAGTTCAATATAGGTGTCATGCCAGGGGCGCTTTGGTCGAGGTACATAGGATTCACGCTTTCCGTACTTTCCCGCATCTGGGGCGAGCTTTGGAGGGCTAGCATCACGGCCAGGAGGAGTAACTGTACCGCTTTCCTTGAATCGATTTTCAACTTGCTTTCTACTTACTTCCAATGTTGAAAGCCCTTTCTGTGAATGCCACAATTCGCGAGCGGAATCACCAGCGACTTCCGTTATATCTGTGCAAGCAGCCTCAGCGATAACAGCAGATCGCCTCCGCCTAGGAATTACTCTAGGCAACAGCACTTCTGCATCATCGGATGAGAGGAGCGCGATCATCCGTACTAGCCCGTATCGATGAAACAATGTCTGGTCGAAACACGCCTCAAGATATCGTAGTAGAAGAGTGTACGTTTGCCCATATTGCGGCTTTGCAGTCATATTAGCCAGTACTAGTAGGCTATCATTCGTAGCACACCCACTGCCTTGAGAGCAAACAGGTGGCCGTTTGGTTTGTTCTGGCAGATGTCCTTGAAGGAATAGATCATCATAGGTTTTGAGGTCTAACGGGTCCCAAGGCAAATGTTTGTAAGTAGAATCTTGTTCCTCGGTCAAAGGTTTTAGAAATGACTGGTAATAGTTGGTATTGGGTTCGATTAAAAGATGATGTCGAGGTTTAAGATGGTTATGTAGTTTTGCTGAGAGTAATCCCGAGCCGGGGAAAACGTCGATGATATCGCATGAGGAATGCTTCTTTAACGATGGACCCAATCGTTGTATAAGATCGTCTATATACATGGCACTGGAATTAGCTTCGGACCATGGAGCAACGCAGGGCAAACACGGCCATGTTAGGCCTTATGTGAGCCATATATGATATGAATTTACCGCAGAGCAACGAGCTAGCAATGTGTGACCTAGGCTGGTTGAAGGAAGGTGGCCGTTTGGCCATTACGGCCGAAATCGCGGATGAGAAGACATTGGAAGAAGGGAAAGGCGCCTTCGGTATGACTGATGCTGGAAGTGCTGGCATTTGGCATTATGCAACGCAAGCAGGTAATCAATCGCGATTTTGAAAATGGAACGAGGCTTGTAGTGCGGGTTAGGAAAAAGTTATAAAGAGTCAAATGAATAATATACAAATAAAAAATAAAAGAGCGAACAGAGACCAGACTTCTGCCTGAATGAAATATATCGAACAGTATCAATGTATGGTGGAGTGAAGCTCTGATCGGAGCCGAAGAAGTTTCTCCTTTGGGAAAATTCGGCCTTGGCGCGCGATGACATCGCCAGCAAGCTGCAAGGTCCCTGAGAGGCTTAAATCGAGCTGCCTGATTGTATTTCCTCTGCCGTCCCGCGTCAACTACTATGGACGACGGGGACTACAGCATAGGATTCCTTCACTGCGGAGGCTTTATGATCTAACTCAGGCAAACGAAAATATGCTCTTGTGTTCTGTCTCATACCAGGACCTCCAATCTTCCCCGCGCCCGGAGACTGCCCACCATCAACCGCCTCCTCTGATAGCTCAGTCGATGGACCACATGTCACACTGTCTTCGTTCTCTCTAAAGTTATTATCTGGGTAAATGATAAGCGACTCTCATTCTACATCCACCCCGTCCAGTCAGAACTTTCGAAGACATCAGCGTCAGGCCATCTACCCCGCTGGACAACCTGAAAATGCTACCACCTTTGAGTGTCGAGCAGATTGCTCGCCAAGCTACGGAATTCGAGTTTGACCCCTTTTCTCCATTGCGCTACTGGATACGAGCAGCCGGGTTACTTATTAAAGAGGTGCGCCTATATCTTCTATCGACCCTGTGCATTCTGCGACTGACTCATTTTACGCTTCCAGGCAAGCATCTACGAACGTGAGGGAAACGACCAACAGGCATACCTTCTACTTTTTAGGCACGCACAACTAGTTCTCTCCCACATTGCAACTCACCCCGATGCACGACAAGAGGATAATCGTAAAGCTGTGGCGGCTGCGAAGCGGGAAGTCCAGAGGAACCTCAGCAAGCTAGAAGAGCTAAAACCGCGCATCAACAAGCGCTATGAGCGTTACGTCCAGTTTATTCGTGACAGAGAGGCTAGACGAACAATGCATCTATTAGGAAATGATGGCATTAAAACTACGGCCGCTCCGATTGATCCCGCGCTGGCTGGAGTAGCGGAGCCTCTGGAAGCGGCGCAGAACAGAGAGTTGGCTGTGAAACTAGCCCAGAGAGAATTTAGCCGAAGGGCAACTGCTCGAACGGCAACTCATACTGACCAACTGTATGCGGGAAGCATATCAGGAACCTACAGGGTTGAAGGCTTCCAGCGCAAATCCAATGATGAATCAGCAGACGACCTCAGTCGACGCCTCCAGGACCTTAGATCAAAAGTAGTAAGAAACGAGCGGACGAACCGCAGGCCTCTCTCACCTCCGGATCGCCATCTTTCAAAGACCCACAGTCACGTACATGTACAAAGGGCACCCACCCCCCAACGG